>JAKIRU010000110.1:0-12498 GCA_022577715.1 Wickerhamiella alocasiicola
TGCGCCTTAGCGCGGCTCGCACCACGGCGAGCGGAGGCGGAAACAGAGGAAATAAAAGTCTTAATGTGCGAAAACATGGGGATAATGAAAGAAGAAACAAGGCTCACAGCTGACTATATTCCCTGGCCGCTTTCCGGCTTGCGACAATTGTGTCTCCTTGTGGTCGCATGTCGTGCATATGTGCCAGTCAACTTGCGATGGCTGGGGAGTCCGAGTATTCGCGAGTGTTTATTATTCCGATTAAGGTTGTGGATGTAATGATAAAGCCGCGACAGTCCTAGGGATGTCTTTTTGGCCAGCAGCTGAAGCTCTGAGGTGGAGATACACATGTTCAAATGTGATACTACATGCAAGATATCAACCGGGGATTTAGCACCATCAGTTACATTCGAATGCTCAATTTATCCATTGCACCTTTGATTTCACCTCGATAATGGCATATGGAGTGCCCTATGCATGCACCATGTAAGTTATATGCAAGGTCCTGCGAGGGCAGTCAGTGGCTCTAGGGATTGGTTTACAAATATTTGACGAGAGAAATCCAAAACTACTCGACAGTATGACAGTACTGATCCACCACTAGGGAGGGAACGAATAGACAAGTGCACATCCGAAATCGTGACCGTTAACTTACATATTGCGTTAAGAGTGTTCCACTCGTGATAACTGGTGTTTCATCACTAAAGAACAATAACTCTTGCCTAGGTACTCTTTCTCGGATGTGTACGCGCACATGAGCCTCAAGGTGTTGCGGATGCACATCGCTGTCTATATATTCGTCCACTCATCTATCGTAATATACGGCGCATTCACTCCTGGGGAGAGATCGTATTCTGTGGGGAACTTGGGGGCCACGTAGTAAGCGATTTTGGGGCTGATGCCGGTGAAAGACATCAAATTCTGCCCATCAAGTCGGCAATGCGCTCACAGTCGGCACTAATGCCCTCGAGCGGAAAAAGGTGGCAGCGTCACCAAGGAGACGAACAGATCTGAACAGCTACTGGATCATTCCAGGCTTGAACACGTTGAGCTCGACACTGGTGGTAATTGCGGTGTGGTTGCCCGCGACCTAGGCGCAAACCATGGTCAAAGCCTTTTAAAATAACATCACACGAGTCTAGTCTCCTAGACCCTCGTCATCTATACTAACGTAGCTAGTAACATTTATTTAGAGAAGATCTTCTCAACGTCCTCGAGGGCCTGCTTGAGGGCCTCATCTTGGAACTTCTTGGTGGCGACCTCTTTCTCGATCTTCTCGGTGACCTGGCTGACGAGCTCCTGCTGCTCACGGGAGCGGACCTGGGACTCGTAGCGGACCCAGCTGTCAAGGACCTCACGGGCCTCGCGGGCAAAGTCGACCTTCTGCTTGAGGACAAACGCCTCGGACTCGTTCTTGACAGTCTCCTTGGAGACGGCGAAAAGAGCCTTTGTAGTGTTGACGACGTCACCGAGCTTGTTGACGCTGTCGATGCGGTCCTGCACAGCAACAACGTGCTCCTTGCGGGCGTTGTTGAGCACATTCTTCACGTTGTTAATGTAACCCTCGGCCCACTCCTTGTAGGCGGGAGCGGCGGTCTTGGAGGCAACAACAATGAAAGCAGAGAAGACACCAAGCAAGCAGGTCTCGGCGTTGAGCACGTAGAGCGAGTTGGAGATGGCAAACACACTGGCAGCGGCACCGGTAGCGAGGATTCCACTCTTGCTGAGGGCGTTGTTGCCGGGCAAAGCGTCAATAATGCTCTTTGCCTTGGCCTCAGGGGGCTGTGCAGAGTAGGCACGAACAAGGGCTGGTGCAAGAGGTGCAATCTTGCGCGCGTTGGCGCGAGAAAGTGTAGAAAGCATGACGACCAATGAGCGAGGAGCGCCGGTTAGGTAACTCGGTCACGTGGCCACCAGCACCCAGCGCTATGGCCAAGCGATGCAAAAGTGCCTGGAAGGTAAAAATCTGATGGGTTACAGAGTCAGAATTAACACATGGGCTAATTGAGCGTTGATTATAGAGTGCTCGGGCGTATCACTACATGTTGACGATTATTAGCGTTCGCATGTTGGAACAGTGTAGGCCAGAGCTGCTAAAGGTAGGATTTTAGAGCCACAGAGTACTGCTTTTACCAGAAAATAAGAATTTCCAGTGGTAAAAGAAGTGCAGCGTGAGGGTATGTCTCCATCCGGGAGACGCCACGACTTTGGACAGAGGCTCGTTCGTCTGACTTGTTCAACGAGTATCAATTATCTGAAATTCGACGCCATTGCTATTATTGATCGACGGCTGACGTTCAGATAGCCTCTCTCTGCTCGTTATCCCAAGAATACACTCTGTGAAGCGTAACCCTCGACGCAGTCATGTGGCGCTTTATGCATGCCAGCTGATCTGCCTGGGGATATGGTATATCGAGACTTTTTCGAGATTAAGTTCTGTTGTCGTATGAATTTTGAGGAGCTTTAAGATTGCTTGGGACTGGTTATGCCACAGTGTTTTCAGTGACCACCGATCTGAGTTCGAAGCTGAGGCCGACTAGAGACAGTATTAGGAGCTCAACATCGCTAATTTGCTACATAGATATGTACTAAAACGCCAGACGTCGCTTCAAAGATGCTTCGCACACACTTTCCGCACGAAATACCCCCGAACAGACTTAGTTTGCACACTGTTCAAGTGGTGGTACATGAAGGCAGCTATAGATGGCTTGTCTCCAGGGAGCTCAGCGTAGAATTAATTAGTGAAGTTAATATATAGGCGTATTAGAGTGAAATTATATATCGCTAAACTACAAGCTAGGGCTGTACACTTGGTTTCATCACGTCTTCGACCCAGTGTTTAATCACAGCTTTACCCTCGTAGAAAGATGGCTTGTCCATACGGTGAATGGCAGCTGAATGAGCATTCTTATCGGCGGTGATATGAACATAGACCTTGTTCCACTTGATAGAGTTAAATTGCTTCCTAATCACTCCAATCTCAGGCGGCAAAGACTTGTACCCGGGGTCAACCACACTGTACATATCCTCAACAATACGATTAGCTTCGTCTTCCAAAAGAGAATCAATGTGTGTGGTGTGCTCCTCCTCGATTGGTAGTAGTCGTCCAGATGTGAGAATGCCAGTAGTACGGAACGAAGACACCGCCGCCTGGTAGGCGGCATTAATTAGGAAAGCACAGAACCAGATGGGAACCGCGAATGTGACTTTGAACAACAACAGGAAGGGGTTAAGGATTTTCCTGACGACAGAAACAGGACGACGAGCCACGGGTTCATCGTCAAATTGGATCTCTTTAGCTTGTCCGTCAATAAGGGTTGGCTCGTAGCCAGGAATAAAGGGGCCCGCGACCTGATCAGCACGGCCAACAAAGGGATCAGTGCCTTCAGCGGATGCGGTGTAGAACTCGCAGCGACGATCGTTGGCGATGTTAGCATATAGCCAACGGCTTTCGAACTTGTTCAGCGCGTTCATGTAAGGGGTACCAGGCGAGGTAAGATGCAAGAAAAGGGGGACTCCCCATTTGTGATGTTTATCCTGAAGGAAAACCTGGCGAGACGTACGAGCCATACTCCAACTGCCAAAGAAATTGAATACTTGAGGTCCGATACCAGACTGTAGGACGCGAACACCCATGTGAGGGCTGAACATGGTCGTGAAAACACGCGGTTTAACCTTGTCAAAAAGCCCTTGTTTTTCGAGAATTCCAGCGGCGTATCGGATCATAATGCCGCCCATTGAGTACCCATAGAGCGAAATCTCGGTGACCTTGTGCCCTGAATTCTCCAAGTGCTCGATCTCTGCATTAATCTCGTCTGCGACTCTCAGGCCACAGACATCAACACCATCATAGGTAAAATATCCCTGGTTGGAAGATGTACGATAGGCAACGACGGAGGCTCCCTGGAGATCGGGCAAGGGTCCTCCATCATGACTGACGACGCCCTTTGATTTGAGCTGCTCAATAATATAGTCAAAGTGGTGGATATTGCCCCACATTCCATGGCACAAGATGATCAAATGCATTTTCTAGTGGCAGGTTGTTGAGTTCTATTCGGTCTATTTCGGCCCCTTTTGACCGGATCAGAGTTGATGATTAATATGGGGCGTGCTCGCTAGATTGGGTGGGTGGTTGGAACCTGCATGAATGAGCGGATAACGATAGAGAAGCGAGCACATGCCGGCTGATTGAGGGATTTAATTCACAATGAAGATCGGCGCTTATCAAGTAGTGTGCGGTAGAGATCTGCACTCCTAAAAGTGTATTATGTGTGTTTTCTTGGCGCGCGGCCTAATCCCTATCGTGCAGCTGTCTATTAGCGACATTCTATCAACTGAACACATAACGCACACGCGCATTAAGATACACTAATATATAACCATGCAATTTATAAATATTTCGCCTCGCGACGCCGAGACACCCAAGAAGGGATCAAGCTACGGCGCGCTCGGCGCTCGGGGCTGGGAGTGGCCGACGGCGCCGTAACGGGACCAGGCTCGCCGAAGGCAAACGCGGAGCCATGAGCTGTGGGGGGTAGCACTACATCGCCTGGGATCCCCAGGCTCGAAACACTGGGAGGATCTCTCAGTTTACGAGGGGAATAGCGCGGGGAGCTAGATGTCCGCGGGGAGCTCGAGACGTTGCGTGGCGACGAAGGGCGGAAGAAAGAAAAGCGCTTCTTCTTGGCACTTGCATCACTCTCATTAGATCTATCGCTCTCGCTCGAATCCCTGTGGCTCGTAGGAGGGGACGGTGCTTGCGTGCAAGCAATTGGCGGCACCGAGGACGACTTGAGCGACTCATGGCCTTGGCCCTCATCTTCTTCTTGTAAAGACTCAATTATACGCGGAGGGGGTAAAAACGGCGACTTGAGGCCACTGGGCAATGACTCTGTGCGACGATGCAGGGTCTTGGAGTAGAGCGCCTCGTCTAAATCGATACAGGGTGTCTCTTCTTGCAAAAATAACGTGCTCATAGCTCTTCTACGCGGAGACCTGCGCGGACTACGGGGGGAAGACGTGCTATTTGCACTGGTGGGGCTGAGCTGAGGGATAGGCGTGGCCGGTTCCACAAAGGCGACTTTGCGGTCTTCTGGAGGAGCTGCAGGCGGATTAGTTTTCACCAATGCGCTAATTACTGGTGGGAGCTTCCCCAAATCCTCCGAAACAGCCGCTGAGCGACGATGGGCGTGAAAATGTTGCCGCCGCACCGGCGGGTCATCACACATGCTCTGCGCACGAGATTTACGGTGACCAGGGGAAGGGGGAGATAAATGAATGGTTGGAGTATTAGGAAAGGAAAATCCCGGGTCCATGTTTGCTAGCAAAGAATGTAATGAGTGTTTTTGACCTCTAGCTTGGTGTGTAGGAAGGTGAAAAAGTCGCTTACAAAAGCTGCCTCATATTGACGCTCAATGCGGGGAGAACAAGGCACATTATCTCAATGCCGAGAACTCAGATAAGTCTGAAATAACATAGTTTAGTTTGTAGATAAAGATGGCATTTATCGTGCCATTACAACCTGCTATATTTGTCGATATTAAATTAGCTGCATGCTGTTTGCAGATGCATTCTGCATAACAATGCGAATCTGCCGGCAATAAAAACCACATTCCGTGCGAAGCTTTGCGGTCTGTTGTGCAAATTTGTTCAGATTTTGAACTCACATTGCATTTATTTGCCCGGCGTTTCACCCACCCTTGTCCTACCCCTGCAGCTGCACCTTGTGTGTCGATTATGGGTAACGCGGTACTACGTCATCGTGCTATCCCTAAAGGTGTAAAATGCGAGACGACAACATTAAGGCGGGCCAGGCGTCTGAACATACCAGGCGAAATTTTATCATTAAATATCAAAGGCATTACGCAAACCTACTTTCATATGCTGACAGTGCCTTTGTTTACACCCTTTAGAGTGGCAGGTTATGCAGACAAAGAAAGCTTAGCCTATTTTTAGCCGCATCAATTTACCCGTGCAGAAAAATGTAGGCGTTTTCATGACTAATCCATACACCGGCTCGCATGTGTATTGAGTCTGAGACATACCCCTGAGTGAAAAAAACAGGTGAGACGCATGAGTAGATAACGAGATAAGGTGACAAATGAGCTATTTTCTAGTAGCAGACGGAGAAATGCAAGTAATCAGATTTATAATCATTGGCTACGCAAGATGAACTCCCACGCGAGTACACAATAGCTTTGTTAGCACCCCTCCTTACTAACATTGGTCCACATTAGATTAAGAACCTCGAGCGCCACAGCTGTTGCCAGCTGTCAAATCACAGGAGCTTGTCAGCCGAAGGGGCTCAAATACCTCATCAATTTCCTCGGTCGTCCTTCTTATCGATAAGCGGCTAGTGATCCACGTCAAGACCGAATCCTATCACATTCAAATCAAAAAACCCAAACTCGCCTAAATTTGAATTTTCAATTCCGTCGTGACCGGTGCCATCCACTATCTCGTCTTTGACCACCAACGACGATATCCAGGTGCCAGCACTATTGCTGGATTATGTCATTTGCCATTGACCTGGCCACCCATGGACAGGAGTTGAAAAAGGCCTATAACCAAGTTCTTTCTAGCGATCCCGAAACCAAATGGGCGATTTTTGGGTACTCGAATAACTCCCTCGAAGTTCAAGAAACTGGAGCCTCGATAAAGGAGTTTTGCCACGAGTTCGACGACACCCAGGCTCAATACGGTGTCTGTCAAGTAGATTTTAACGGCATCAACAAGATCGTTCTTGTGGGATGGGTCGGAGAAGGCACTCCCCAGAGCAAGCGTACTGCCTTCAACGCCCACTTCGCCTCCGTCGCTCGTTACTTCCCTGGTTACCATGTCCAGTTAACTGCTGCCGAGGATGATGAATTGACCCCCGATGTTATCGCCTCTAAGGTTGCCTCCGGTGCTGGCGCGAACTATACTGCTCAAGCAAGAAAACCAAAGTACTTCCAGTCGAGCACAGGTGCCAGCGAGGATGATTGGGGCGATGCTAAGCCTTTGGAGGTCAAGGAGAAGCCCGAGCTCTCCAAGGTACCCACCGCTTACTCCAAGGCTAAGATTGAGGTCAACACTCAGAAGACCAAGATTGGTGGCTTAGATGACGACAGAAAGAAGGACGATGGCCCCAAGAAGCCTATCGACCTCAAAGCACTTCGTGACTCCGACAAAGACAACAAGTTCGCCTCCACAAAAGTTGATAAGCCCGAGCCTTTCTACAAACCAGTAGGAAAGGTGGATCTCAAGCAAATCCACGAGAATGAACGTAAACAGGCCGAGGCGCAGGGCAAAGAGGTTGAGCAATTCTCCTCCCTCAAGGACAGAATGAACGCCTTCAAGATTGGTGTTGAGTCTGCCAAGCCTCAATTTGATACTCAGCGTTCTGTCTCTGGTCCCAAGAAATCAGTCGTTCCTTCTGCCTCCAAGGCACAGGAGACTAGTCCTTGGGCCGCAAAGTCTGCTTCCAAGCCCTCAACTGCCGAGTCTGCTGGCTCTAAATGGACTAAACCCAGCAACGTGCACGCCGCTGCTTCTTCGGCACCACAAGAATCTGATGAGGATGACGAGCCCGAGACTTCTACCTCTGTTCGCGACGCCAAGGCTCGCTTCTTGAATGCCGGTAAAGACGAGGATTCCACCAGCTCTGCACCCGCGCCTGCTCCTAAGAAAGCTAACAACGAGAACTCTTTTGCCTCTCTGACCAGCCGCTTCGCTAAGACCTCTGACTCCCCTAAGGAGAGAAGCGCATCGCCTCCTCCTGCTCTTCCTCCCAAAAAGGAGAGTGCACCACCAGTCAAGGCTGCCGCTCTACCCAAGGACGAGTCCCCTGAGGAAGAAGAAGATTCTGGTGTAATTGTCGTTACCTGTATCACCGCGTACGAGGCTGAGGACCCCGAAGATGAGATTACTCTCGAAGTCGGTGGGGTCGTCACCGAAATTCAGAAAATGGACGACTTTTGGTGGTTTGGAACCAACTCGAAAGGTGAGAAGGGTCTGTTCCCCAAGGAGAACGTCAAAGAAGGTCCCGCCCCTAAGTCAAAGGGTCCATCTGCTTCTAGCAAGGCCCCCGCCGCCCCCGCAGCTAGATCTTCTCCTTCCCCTGCCCCTTTGCCTCCTCGTCGCAAGGAAGAGTCTCCTGCTCCTCCTACTCCTGCTCGTGACCATGCACCCTCGCTTCCCAAACGTAAGGAAAGCCCCCCTCCTCCAACGCCAGCTCGCAACTTGCCCCCTCCTCCTGCTAAAAGAGAGAGTCCCGCTCCGCCCACACCTGCCCGCAAAAGCGAGCCTGCTGCACCCCCAACTCCTGCTCGTAAGTCTGGTGCCGATATCGAGCCTCAGGATGACGTCGTATATGCCATCGAGGCATACACTGCCGATCCCGACGCTGATGATGAGATCTCGATCAGTGTAGGTGAGAAGATTACCAGCGTCGAGAAGCTTGACGAAAACTGGTGGGCAGGAACCAACTCTAAAGGCGAGTATGGTCTATTCCCCGTTGAGAACGTCGCACCTACACCTAACGGTGCCTCCCCCGGCGGTGCCCCTGTCAAGGCATCTACCGTTGGCCAGGCTGCTGGAGTTAGCGCTGTCGCTACAAGCAACTACGATGCCGACGAGGATGACGAGCTTGGATTCAAGAAGGGTGATCGCATCGTTAACATCGAGTTCCCTTCTGCCGACTGGTGGAGTGGTGAGCTCAATGGCAAGGTCGGTCTGTTCCCTCCTGATTTTGTTGAACTTGAATAAATTATGTACTATCTGTATTCTAGATGCTGGTGTTTTCTGACGACCCGTATACAAGTTTGGATGCTTTCCGTGCGAAAAAGCGAATCACTTGTCCACCTTGGTCTCCCTTGGTGCGTCGGTCTACTATAACAGCGTGTGCGTTGAAATGCAACAGCTTGACAGCGTATTTTTGCCATGGCAGTGTATTAAGGCTGTCAATATTTTTTAGAGTTTGCTCGTTGAAATGCAATTGCCAAGGCGTCGAGGAAGCAAGTCCTTCCATTTTAGCAGCGGGCTTGGGGGGTCCTTTAGTGATGTCGTCCATTGTGATATTGCCATTTCCGTATCCCGAATTCGTGTCCAGTAGCATATCCTCCATGGCTTGCCCAGCAACATCAGCCAGATCTTCATTAAATCTATTCTCAAGTCGACGGAACTCGCTCGGCGGGGGCGTGTTTCTAGAGATGGCCTTTTGGTACTTCTTGAAAAGTACAGGCTGTTCGCTAGTCACTTTTTTATTGTCAAAAGTGCATGCTTTGATTCTGGCGACAACTGTGCCTACAGAGAGAACCACCATCAATATGGGAAGGAACACAGGAAGTAAGCACAATATTAGGAGCCTCTGACGTTTCTCAGTCGTGGTTAAACCTCTACCTGAGATCTTTGATTCCGAAAACGTCGAGTTTTCCATATCAACGAGAAATGGCACAGTAGCTAGCCCTGTGTAGCCTTCCTTTGACTGACCAGATAGATGGTCATAGTACTTCAGATTGAGTTGGTCACGTCTCTTAAATGGGTTCGATGTGGTAATGTACGAAGTCCAAAAGGGGACAGTACGGTCCCACGCGCAATTCGCAAAGAGGTAAAGATGCTGAAACCGTTTAAGGCCCTGAAAATATAAGGAGTTAGGGTCAGCCATTCTGTTTAATAGGTCGTTGGAATAAAACAAGTCGCGCCCAGTCAATCCAAGCATCTTGGACCCCAAAAAGTTAAATACCCGTGCTTTGAAGGTGTTGGACGGATATATTGAGCCAAGATGAGGCGTCGCAAAAGTAGCGAAGATAAACGGGCGAGTAGTCTCAAAAAAGTTGAGTTCCTCGAGCAATCCAATTAAATAGCGCGAAAGAATTCCGCCAAATGAGTATCCAATGATAGAAATGTGTGTGACCACCGTTCCTTCCTCGGCTAGCTTGGTCAAGAGCTGCAAAAGCTCTTTATAGAGACGGTTAGCGCCGACTACTGCGCCATCCATAGTATTAAACCCAGAGTTAGATTGGGCTACATGAACAAGAGTATCTTCTTGAAACTCTTCTACGAGCGCTTTTTCTAGCGATTTTAGGTGACGAGGATTACCTCCAAGACTATGTTAGCTATCGTTTTTCTCCTTAATGTTTCAACGGTTTAAGATACGTACCCATGAACAAGGAAAAACAAATGCTTGTCTTCCATTTTTGCTAATTTATATGCTGACCCTTGATTCTATCCTATCTTTAAATACTTTATCTGGCTGCAGCAATTTGTCAGGTTCGCGGGGTTTGTAATCCGAAAAATTTCAGGGTGCATGCGGCCAGGCCCGACCCAAAAAGCAAAAGGGAAAAGAGAAAATTTTAATATTGCATTCAGTTCTGTAGATTTTGGCGTTTCATGTAGTACACCATAAACAGCCTGTATATTTATCTGATCAAGCATGCGATAAGAGCTACCGACTCGTAACATGGGCTCGCCTAAGATACAGAGTGTGGGGTTACCAGAGCCGTTGCGCTTCGCTATTAGTTCACTCAGGGCGCCAAAAGTAAGCAAAGATTCTCATTATCTACTTCATTTACCTACGTTTATTACTGATAGCATCAATCCTCTCATGTAACTCATTGATATCAAACCGGATTTGTTTCATCTCTTTCTCGTTATCGACCTTTATTTTGCGAATTTTGAGCTCCTGTTGAGAAAACCGGTTGCATTGGTGCTCCCCAAACCTATTGTAGCGTGCCCTGATCTGGGCTACCTGTTGGAGGAACAAAGGGTCCTTGTCGAGATGCTCTTTGGTGAGTTCCTGAAACTGGATCTTTTGTACCTCTTTCAATAAGTTCAACGGCCTCATGAAAATGCTTGGGTCAAAGGGTTGGTTGTTGTTGGCTCTCCTCCGCCGGTAAATCATCATGACATGGCGTTGATAGTTGTAAAACACATTGTGCGTTGACTCAATAAGCTCCAGAGTACAATCAGACATAAGCACCTGTTTTAATGCCAAATAGTCGCTGTGGTCCGGGTCCTCACAGTTAGCAGTGCCATAAGTATATGTTCTCGCAAAGCACTCTCGTCCGTTAATTGTGGCTTTCTCATTACTGCACACAATCGCAAATGGGCTACAGTTATGCAAAACACGAATATTCTCATCGTTCAGCTGCTTATGCACAAGACCTTTAAATTCTCTCAATTCAGATCGGGTCATTGTGTCTGCTTTTGCAATAACCGGGATGAGGTTTACACGCAGGCTAATCTCACGCATTGACTCAATATCCAAAGGACGCAACTCTTTCCCAATGGGCTCAATAAAGTACAAACATACGTTAACTCGATTGTCAACGATTTGAGTTCTGTCAGGTTGCTCTTCTTGGAACATGTAGAGCATGTGCTGTTTGTCGATGTAGTTGCACACAGGCACCCAACAGTTCGAATTGTCAACATTCCCACCATATTTGTGAACATCAATAGCTGTGAAATCTGCCTTGATCCCATCCTCCTCAAGCAAATAACTCATAATATCAAGTTTAGTGGTGGGGGCGTCGTAATCAGGCTTTCTAGTTCTCTCGGCACTACTTGGAGATGTGTTGTGAAACAACATGTTAATAAAAGTGCTCTTACCAAGCCCATAGCTCCCGGCAACAATGAAGTTTAATCTCAAACCATCACTGGCTTTCTTCCGGCTCAGCTGTCGAGGAAGTAGCTTGACAGAGTTGGAGTTGATTCTAAACACTGGTACTTGCGGCATCTTCAAGGCCTTTACAGGAGAAAGGTACTCTTTGGCCCTTTTTATATCAGCTTGGAGAGACACGCCATTCCCCTCAGGCTCCTTTGGGTTGACCGCATCATCCCGCTCTGTACTGCTCAATTGAAGAGACTGTGAGTCTTTCTCGTCAACATCGACCGCCACTTCAAGGTGAGACTCCTGGATTGAGTCTTGAGTTGACATGTGGACTTCAATGTTACAACGCGAGTTTGAACGGGCTAGCGAGTGTGTTGTGTTGATGTTGTGCGCATCGGCTAAAGGTGTAAATGCGTCCAGCTAGACATGATATTTCCGCGAAAACTATGGCTTTGTAGTAACGACAGATAGCTGTTAACCATACTTAACACTTGCACTTGATTTTGAGAGCAGTTGGCAGGCCAGTGGGACTCAGGCATTAAGGTCTTCAAGGTGTGTTCAAAAAAGTGAGTTACAAATACAGAATTACATTAAGGGGTACATTAGATAAGAAGGGCGGCAGCAGCGGCAACAAGGGCAGCAGAGCCAGCGGTCAAAGAGACAGCACCGTTGGCAGGAGCGGGGCCAGAGCCAGAGGGAGTGGCCTCAGAGGGAGTGGCAGGCTTGGACTCCTTAGGAGACTCAGGGGCGGGGGGCTTGGACTCCTGAGGAGCGGAAGGAGCAGGGGGAGCGCTCTCCTTGGGAGACTCAGGGGCGGGAGGCTTGGACTCCTGAGGAGCGGAGGGAGCAGGAGGAGCAGGAGGAGCGCTCTCCTTGGGAGCCTCAGGGGCGGGGGGCGGGGACGCCGGAGGGGACTCAGGGGCAGGAGGGGG
>JAKIRU010000111.1:0-12081 GCA_022577715.1 Wickerhamiella alocasiicola
TGTTTAACGAACCAGTTCTCTCTGGGGGGAGAGCCAGTTCTCCCAGTCTCAGGGCTATGGGAGCCCTGCGCCAAAAACAGTATGTAATAATGTGGAGAGTCCGCTCTTTTGTATTAGACGAGTGGTCGGATATGGCTGGTTAGGTCGCGCATATGCAAGGCACATGGTCGTGCATCGTCCGCAGATCTATGCGGCCTTGATAGATGCGAAATCCGCACACAGGATCGCAAAGCTAGTTTTAAATAGAATTTGTTTTATTTAAATACATTCGATCCAATTTGCGAGAAATTTGGGCCTCCGTACTTCCCCCGTTCAGGCACAAATGCCCTTTTTTTCCTGTCGCAAGATGCGCGCACGCAGCCTCAAAATTACTTTTTATGCAGACAATTACGCAATTGCTGCCAGGATTTGGGGTCCAAAGGGGAATCCTACCGGTGAGAGAAGTCCAAATTAAACCCTCTCGTCACTTGACGGCTACTGAGGGCTCTTGATCCGCCACCTAATTAGCCACACGAACAAATAATGTATTTAAGATGAAACAGACAGTAAATATCATATTGGCCTTCCACAATTACCTCAATATAGAACAATGAAGTTTAAGAAGGATGAAGTTTAAGAAGGGACTAAGCCGGTAAAACTCGGGTTCCACCAGCCTTAATGACCTCTGGTATAACGCCGAGACCGCTGGCCCCTGATTCGGGCAGTTAACGAGTGCCTACACCACTGCGCAGACACACTCCGAAATCCTATAATCAAATTGTGCCAATTTAGGGGCCCTGTAGACAAAATCAAGAGGCTGTGACCAGTACCTGCTCGCCTATGCTTGAGTGTGGGGTACATCCGGTGTCACCGGTGTCGGGGCGATATTCGGCGCGCATTAAAGCAAACCAAAGAGCACGAAAATGTAGATAATGACTACCCAAAAAATGTAATCTCTAATATTTCGAGGCATTAATGTTTCATATTACCCGCAATTTACACACAAACAGGTTGAACGTCCTCAGCCAATGACCTGACGTGCATATGTGCTCGTCACACCCCCGCGTTGCCCAGGCAATTTGTCACTCCGTAACCGCGCCGGTACCGGAATTTCACATTATAATACCCTCTCAAACTAAGTTGCGAGAACAAACATCACAGTATGGGATTGACTTTGTATGACAAGGTCTTCAGAGACCACGTGGTCGCTCAAGAAGACGAAAATACCTACTTGATTTACATCGACAGACATCTGGTCCACGAAGTTACCTCTCCCCAGGCATTCGAAGGCCTGAAAAACGCTGGTCGTAAAGTGCGTCGTGTTGACTGCACCCTTGCAACGGTCGATCACAATATCCCCACCAGCTCTCGTGCTAAGTTTAAGGACACAAAGACCTTCATCAAGGAGGACGACTCGAGGGTGCAGGTGATGACTCTGGAGCAAAATGTCAAGGATTTTGGCGTTCGTTATTTTGGCATGACTGATTCTCGCCAGGGTATTGTACACGTTGTTGGCCCCGAGCAGGGCTTTACTCTTCCTGGCACAACCGTTGTGTGCGGAGACAGTCACACCTCCACCCATGGCGCATTCGGCTCGCTGGCGTTTGGAATCGGTACCTCTGAAGTCGAGCATGTTCTGGCCACCCAGACTTTGTTACAGTCCAAGTCCAAAAATATGCGTATTCTCGTTAACGGTAAGCTGCTGCCCGGTATCACCTCCAAGGACTTGATCCTTCACATCATTGGCGTTATCGGCACCGCTGGTGGCACTGGTGCCGTCATTGAGTTTGCCGGTGAGGCCATTCGCGAGCTGACTATGGAGGCTCGCATGTCCATGTGCAACATGGCTATTGAAGGTGGTGCCAGAGCCGGTATGATTGCTCCCGATGAGAACACATTCAAGTACATCAAGGGCCGTGCTCTGTGCCCCAAGGGCGAGCAATGGGAGAAGGCAGTTGACTACTGGAAGACTTTGCACAGCGACGAAGACGCTAAGTTCGACATCGACGTCGTTATCAACGCCGAGGATATTATTCCCACCGTTACCTGGGGAACTTCACCTCAGGATGCTTTGCCCATCACTGCCTCAGTCCCAGACCCTGAGAAGGTTGACTCCTCTAAACGGGCTGATGTCGAGCGCGCTTTGAAGTACATGGGATTGACACCTAATACCCCCCTCAAGGACGTGACCGTTGACAAAGTGTTTATTGGCTCCTGCACCAACTCTCGTATCGAGGACTTGCGCGCCGCTGCCGCCATTGTAAAGGGTCACAAAAAGGCTGCCAACGTGTTGCGCGCCATGGTCGTTCCCGGATCTGGTCTCGTCAAGAAACAGGCTGAGCGCGAAGGACTCGACAAAGTCTTTGAAGCTGCCGATTTTGAGTGGAGAGAGCCCGGTTGCTCTATGTGCCTTGGTATGAACCCCGATATTCTTTCTCCCCATGAGCGTTGCGCCTCTACTTCCAACCGTAATTTCGAGGGTCGCCAGGGTGCTCTTGGTCGTACCCATCTCATGTCCCCTGCAATGGCTGCTGCTGCTGGTATTACCGGTAAGTTGTGCGACGTTCGTCAATTCATGGACCTTGATAACGCCAGCGTAGAGCTTGAAGAGGTGCCTGTCAAGCGTGCCAAACAGGACGACCAGCCTCCCACCCCCTCCGAGAGTGTGCCCGACAATGAGATCAACGCTGCGGAAGCTGAGGTCGAGGCCGAGCGCGAAGAAGAGGCTGAGAGCGCTCCCAGTGGTGCTTCCTCCGGTATTCCAAAGTTTGGCGTAGAGACTGGTGTCGCCGCTCCCTTGACCAAGGCTAATATTGACACTGATGCCATTATTCCCAAGCAGTTTCTCAAGACCATTAAGCGCACCGGTTTGTCTGTTGGTTTGTTCTATGAGTTCCGCAATAAGCTCAACCCCGAAACTAACAACATGGAACCCACCGACTTCGTTTTGAACGTCGAGCCCTGGAACAAGGCCAGCTTCTTGGTTGTTTCCGGCGACAACTTTGGCTGCGGTTCATCCCGTGAGCATGCTCCCTGGGCCCTTGCCGACTTTGGTATCCGCAGTGTCATCGCTCCCTCATTTGGTGATATTTTCTACAACAACTCTCTCAAGAATGGTTTGCTGCCTATCCGCGTGCCCGCTGACCAGATCATCGAGAAGTTGATGCCCATTGCCGAGAAGGGTGGCTCTTTCAGCATCGACTTGCCCAACCAAAAGATCACAACCACCGATGGCGAAGTCCTGATCGAGCACTTTGACGTTGCCGAATTCCGCAAGCACTGCCTGATCAATGGTCTCGATGATATTGGAATTACATTGCAAAAGGAAGCCGATATTCGCAAATACGAGAAGGTCCGTGCCAGTAAGTTCAGTTTCCTTGAGTCTGAGGGTGAACTGTTGATTCCTGTGAAAAAGTTCAGACCAAAGCGGGTTGACTGGTAAAGCACGTTATGGCACGGCGCCGCCACTTCCTTTTCTGTATGCATATAAGTAATGTTTAATAAATAAATAATACTGGTACACTAATCTAGCGCTTTTAGCGTTTAAATAAGGCACGAGTGCTCGCGGCGACCAACGCTAGCCCATCGTACTAGCCGCTGGTGCAACTGCACTCGTCAATGGCCGCAACCCATGGTTATCCAACACCATGGGACTTGTGGTAGGAGTAATATCCTCATGCATAAACCCAGGGGGACTATCCTCTAACCCAGGATATGCAGGTAGTCCGTCCTCGTCGTCGACAAACCCTTCAGGACCCATTTGTGCATTGAAGGACTGCTGGAAAGTTGCAGTGGGCTGGGTTGTGGTGCCAGGGTTAACCCACAGATGCAGGACCTCCACTGGCTGTGAAAATGTGAGAGTACGCGACATATTGCGGTTGTAAAATGATGAGACCTTGAGGTCTACTTGCAGCACATAGGATTGTCCAAAGTATTTAGAGCTGAATGTTCCTGGCAAGTTACGGGCAATGACAAGTGTACTGCAGCCGGCATGAGTCTTGAGTAGCTGAGCGAGTGTGAGGGGATCTTTGGAGTCGCCGGGCAAAATTTCGCCGTCCACAGGCGCGATACGACATACTTCGGACCTGAACTTGGATTCCTCAGTGGTCGCGGCGAAGTGGAGCTGCTGGGTTGCCACAAGCGTGATCACGACCTCATCTACAAGTACAAAATTCTTTTGCGACGCCCACATGCGCAATTGAATACCAGAGGAAAAAGGACCCTGAGAAACACCGTGCTTACAAGTGATGAGCGTGCAATTTACACTAACATCCTTCTTAGTGGGGTCATGACTGCTGAACGAGGCCTTGATCTTGGACTTGAGGCTCTTGTCACGGTTCAAAAACTGAGGCGTATTGGCCTTAAATTTGTCGTCAAATTCATATACAAGGTGCGGGATAGCATGCTGAAACTTGTTCTGGTTGTACTGTGGGAAAAACAGGAACGGTTTTTCGACCGTTTGGCTGCGTCTGAGCTTGATTTTCGGGTATATCACAGAGATACGCACCAGCCACTTGATACCGTTGCCGCTGGCGTCCCGCTTATAGGCAAATGATGCCGGCAAGTTGGGGAAATGTTTGTCCGGAAGTGTGAAGCTGAACTTGTACTTGTGGGAACCAGTGAGCAGCTTTTCGCCTTCGATTTTAGGCTCAAACAAAACGCGGTCTTCGTGCCAATAAACTTCCTCTACCGCTTTACCCCCAGCCTGCTGGGCAGTCAAATGGGCAAACCCTCTACACGAGAGCTTGATTGCCTGAACGCTTGTATCTCGGTTGGCATTCACTGTCGCTTCGCCCGTGAGTATATCCTTTGAAGTGAACGATTTTCGCGCATTGTCTAATTTGATTTGCAGGTCGATCATCTCTGCTGTGAGTCAGTTGGGAATCTAGTTTTTGCGTGTCGTTGGGATTGGGATCACGCGGGGGTTTTATAATGAGACTTGAATGACACAAGAGGGATGTCAGCAATGCAGTGGGGTGTGAGTGTTGGGGCAGATAGCGGGTGAAGTTTTAGTAAATTGTTCAGATAAGCAACCTGATTCTTTCTTGCGGACGGCTTTTTCCGTCGATTTTACCTGAATGGCGTCACTACACGAGTTTTTGTGGCTTTAGGCAAACGCCGAAACCATGCATGCTTGTTGCTAAGCGATCAAGTGCAATGCATGCCTTGTGGCTACGCTCGAGGCATTTTTGACAGGTTTTGTTGTATAAGTAGCCGGTACGGAAACTGAGTGTGGGTTTTCCGGGTCAACAAGCGTCTCATCGCCGTTTAAAGTACCGTCGCGGTTCCGAAGTTTCGCACAATTTTTCCGCTCCAAAGTCGGCATATGCAGGTCAAAATTGGCAGTTCCCCAATTCGGGTGGCCTAAGCTCAACATATGAAAATGACGCGATTTGACACGACATTAAGGCTCTAGTGCTTGCCAGTACTCGAATGGAAAAGACCAAGATAGTGATTCTCTTACCCTCAGCGAGTTCTGGCATGCGCTTTGGAAATGCATGATGCATCAACTTGCATGTGGGGCCTCAACTTCGAGGCTCGGAAAACCCCTCGGTGCAGGGATTTTCCGCTTAGATGAGCGCCAAGACACCAGGTGAGCACAAATAGACGGAATGAAACCGTTTTCGAACAATTTGAGCTCGTGTGTCAACTCACGCGTGAGAAGTCCCAATACGAAGAACGTCAGTATGCACGTCTAGGCGATCAGCGGGGATCCTGGCGAGCGCAGCGAGAGCGAGGCAACGAGACTGAGCACTGGAAGTGAGACAACGGGACGAGAATAGAAATGTCTGAGAAGACAAGTATACTCATGAAGCTATTGAGTGTTCAAAAGCGCTGAGAAGTGTCGAAAGCGTTCTTTCACCGAAGTTGGTGTGAAAGACCAGATACGAGTGCCAAAGTAGGGACATTTGCCCAGTCGCATTCAGCACGCTCACCTGGCATCTAGCCACTGTAGCTGGGACCCATTGTATCTAAACTGCATCACTGAAAAGACCAAAAATTTTATAACAGAAACACTACACTCACACGCTAAAACCTTCACTTGAGGTCGTATGATCTCTATGCACGTGACGACGAGCCGCACAGGTATGACGTCAGGGGTGCTTAGACGTGAGGGAGCGAGAGGCGCGCATTCCCCTCGGGTCGGCGCTGAACAGGCTCTAGAGATACCCACTGTATCGTTCTAAACTCTTCGTAGGCTCACGTTCTAGACTCGTCGCCGCACGCGTTTCCACGATGGCCAAAGGCTCCTCGCTTACTCATTTCCTCCGGGTCGAAATCCCAAAGATTGCTCGAGCCTTCCTTCTTACAAATCATGTCAAGCAGTGTCGGCAAATTGTACGAATACATCATTGAAGGGGTGATTCGCGAGGCTCAAGCTGATTTTGAGGACATGGGTGTCCCCTTGAGTACGCTGCAGCAATTAAAAGCTGAGTGGCAGAAGCGCTTGTCTGCCATGAACGTCACTTCGTTCCTGCCGTGGGACGTGGCGGACAGATGGCCCGGTGTGAGCGGAGCGCCCGTTTATTACGGTGGTTACGATCTCGGGATGCCCGTACTTGGGAACAACCCATCGCAACCCCCGCACCCGCCCCAGAGCATGCTTAAACAGGAGGATTTCTCGCAGTATCCGTCACAGCAGGACAATAACGGTTTAGTGCTGCCACAGGTCCCGCAAACAGATGGTGCTCCAGTTGTGCTTGACAAGCAGGACCTTTTCGCGCTGATCGGAGACAAAATGGACGAACTGAGCCAACAGGATGGTGCCGGTGAGGAGGTGGGCAGCGACCTTGACGACAGCGAGGACGACCTCAACTCGGACGAGGAGGAGGGCGACAACGGCATGGTAATGCTGTGTTTGTACGAGAAAGTTCAGCGTGTCAAAAACAAGTGGAAGTTTGTGTTCAAGGACGGCGTGGCCACGATCAATGGCAGTGACTATGTGTTTAGCAGGGGCACGGGCGATGCAGAGTGGTAATCGGCCAGTCAGCTGCTAGAGTGTGTTCGAGCTAGCGAACAGCGTTCTGGCTAGCAACACCGCCGATCAGAAAGGAACTTAGCCAGTTAGCGAGCGCTTGAAGTCACAGTCGTAGCCGTATCCTAACTCGCCAGCAGCCGCACCACCCCTTATCCGCCCTCCCAATTATTTATAAAATTCAAAAGATTGTTAATCGTATATATGATATAAATGGTACCGTGCATTTTCAGACCTCTCCGCGCCCTTACCCGAGAGCAAATCCCGAGGAAGCGGAACATATTTGACTATGAAACAACGAGCACATTACAACCAACTAAAATAGAACTTTGTTACCAAAGCAGACATTTATTTGAACATGAAACTAGTATCTTTCAAACAACCATGCGTCTGGAGCTAAAACCACTGTACACCGTATTTAAGAAATCTAAAAATGGGAGCTCTCTCAAGCTAACTCTTACAGGCCGCTGTAATGATCACACAGTTTTTCTGCTAATTACATATTGACCCCCGATATTGACAGCTGATCGTCGCTGCCGTCTGTTTGCCCCTGCAGCACATGGTGCAGGTGCCTGAGAAGGCTGTCAAAATAAGCGAGATACCCAGTACTTTTGCTACAAGTTCACTATCAGTGCTATTTTTCACGCTAGCCGCCACGTATTTCATGCATGCAGAGCAAACTTTATAGCCCCTCCTGCAGAACCTGCAACGCACAATCCCAAAAGAGCCACAAACAACGGTATTAGGGATATGCATCGCTTGCAGACAACTAGCGAGACTTGGGCAAAAAGGCAGCTGCTAAGGACGAAGGAGATAATATAGATTGGTTAAATAAACTCGGATGATAGGATTGGTGGAATTATCACTACCTGCTGCAGCACGAACAACTAAATATGCATGTGTCTGCATATAGTCCAATCTCAATAATTTGCTAGTTCATTTCATACGAGATCATACCATAATGAATGACATCCACTTGCCAGAGGGCTGGCTCGCCTGTGTGGACTATTCAACCCATAAAGAATACTACATTGACATTGTAACCGGCGAATCGAGATGGTCGAGACCAAAACCTGAAGATGGCCATAGTATTAGCAGCACTGCCACTTCTGAATCTTACAATACCAGCAGAACTCCTCCCTCTTCCCCGGGTAGGAGATTGAGTAACTTTTTCCGCAAAAAGACGTGAACAATTGGCCTCAAGCGACCGATATGTTTCGCGGTCGCTATATGGCTGCATCAGTAGACCTAGCACACGGTAGAAATAGATATGTATGTATACATATTGGAATTTGACAATCAGGGCACAAGCACCGTCTTATGTGTACTCGTTTAGGTCTAATATATTACACAAACTGGCTAATCGTTATCTGGCAACCAGAAGGTGGTTCTCATTGTCACTCGAACTCTGTCTAAACGACACAAGAAAATAGGTTGTCTCGCGATTCTAGTCTGACTGTTGAGCCGTACCAGCTGAGGTACCGTAGCGTCGGGTTTCCTTGTACCCACCCAGAAGTATATCGCGCTAAAGCTTCAGATAAGGCTGCTTGGCGTGAATGAGCATACGCGGTGCTCACCAGCATTAATCCATAAAAACCTATTAGAAGAAGTATGGATGAACACAGCTGCCATATGCTCATATGAACAGAAAGAGCTAGTAGGCTGTACCCCCCATAGCAGCTGTCACCTTTCGTTGTCTATGTCTATAGAATGTTTATAGAGTTGTGAGTAGAGACTCGGGGCCTGAAGGTGACACCAGGGTTGAATCTGGCTATTTGACCAAACCTCCACTGCGCAGAGCTCGATTACTGTAGCATTCGATATCCATAAACTACTAGCTACGTGCCTACATGGTGGCTTATCCTGCACTGTTATTGAAGGACTGCAGTAGAGGTCAATGCTGCCAGTGCCGCTCCCAAAAGCAGCAATAGCAGCACTGCAATTCCCAAGACATATCTAAGACCTACCCTACAACACCCCAAGCCCGTCCTTGCGGCCACCCTGCGTCAAACCTTCAAAGTCCCAGGACAGCCCCTACGTCGCCTACAACCCTCCAGCGCCCCTAGGCACCCTTCATGAGCTCTGCGTTTGGGGATTTCAGCAATTTCTCTAAGAAACCGGAGAAAATGACGCTGGCGGAGCGCCAAAAAGCCGCAGAACAGGCAAAGGCCCAACAAAAGCAGCAGCAACAGCAGCAGTGGGCGGGTATAGACTCTCTGGGCAGCTTCTCCGCGCCCAAATCGAGCGCTGCCCCTCGAAAGCCGCTCTCATCGGCCCCACAGGGCTCAAACTTAGATCTTTTGGGCGGTTTCGGATCGTCATCTGCCCAGGAGTCGTCGCGGCCCGCTCAAAAGGCCGCTTCAAGTAGCATTCTGGACGATTTTGACGTGTTTACTTCTGCCCCCGCGGTTAATTCGCAGCCACTTGCTGCTGCTGATCCATTTGCGGACTTTGAGGAGGCGCTTCCTCGTCAAAAGAGTAGTGCACGCCCTGATGTACCTGCTGCATCACACTATGCTCCCAGTACCACCTCGAAACCTGCACCCCAGCGGCCCGCGGCCCCTCGGGCCCAAACTGTCAACGACGCCAGCATTGCGCAGTTAGTGGATATGGGATTCACGGATCACGATGCTGCGCGTGCGCTGGAACAGATGGACGGCTCTGTTAAGGGTGCAATCAACTACTTGATGGCTGAAGCCCAGGGTCGGCCGCTTCCCAAACCAAAGCAAAAGAGCCTTCAGCAGGACGACGTGATGGCGATGGCTCAGGAAGCAGGCGCCACGATGTTCGCTGCTGCTTCGAGCTGGTGGTCCAAGGGGCGTAAACAGCTTCAAAAGACGATGGATACGTATCAGGGTCAGCCCAGCGCTGATGGCCAGCCCGCGTGGATGCGCTCACAAGCAAAACACATGCAAAAAGAGACCCAGATTAGAGAGTCTCCGGGACCTGAAGATGCCAGGATGTCTCCTGCTCCGCAATTTTCTGCCCAACCACCTTCTGAGTCCCCTGCTCCCCCCTCTGCGCGTCATCGTACCTTTAACGAAGAGCTGCCCCAACGCAGAAGAGACCCACCTCGAACTGAGTCGCCTGCCAGCGGCAAGTCCCGTGCTGAGCTTTTCAGAGAGAAACAAGCGCAAAGAAGCTCGCAGACGAGCCGTGTGGCTAGCCCAGCGCCATCTGGCTCTACTACCCATGCGCCAGAGCCAGCCTCAGCACCAGCGGCTTCTCCAGCCTCCGCTTCGCCCGCGCCTGAAATTGACCTTCTCGGAATGACCTCTTCCGCAGCCGCACCCGCTCTTTCCTCCACCCAGGCTGATATGGTGGCGACATCGCGCACAGCCGGAACTGATGCGTTCAAGCGTGGTGACTACTCGGGCGCTACAAATCACTACACTTCGGCGCTTCAATCCATACCAAAGGGCCATATGTTGCGCACAGTGCTGCTCTCTAATCGCTCTGCTGCGCTTCTCAAAGTAGGTGACGCTCATGGCGCCCTCAGTGATACAAAAGAAGGACTAGAAATCATCGGCAAAAAGGTTGTCAAAAAGGACAGCAAAGAGGTCGTTGAGGAAGGTAAGCCGCTTTCTGAGATTTGGGTCAAGTTAGTGGTACGCCAGGCTCAGGCCTATGAGCACCTCGAGAAGCACCCAGAGGCGATGGCAAGCTGGACGCTTTTGTTAGATAACGGCTACTCCAACCCCACGCACTTAGACGGCAAAAGACGTTGCCAGGCGGCAATCAACCAAAAAACTAAGCCTGCTCCCAAGCCCGTATCCGACACCACCGCTGCGCCGCCCAAAAAGTCGCAGCGAAGAGGATGGGGAACGACCGGTGCAGGGCCCAGCTCTGCCGAGGGCCGCGCTGCAGTAGAAAAAGTCCGGTCACTCAATCGTGCTCAGGAGCAAAGTGACAAAGAGCGCGGGGACCTGCTTGAGAGCGTCTCGGTGCGCATAGAGGCGTGGAGGAAGGGCAAAGAGGATGATCTAAGGGCTCTGCTCTCGACAATCCAGAACGTGTTGTGGAAGGAGTGCCAGTGGACACCCGTGGCGTCTGCGGACTTGGTGTCTCCCAAAAAAGCCCGTATCGTTTACATGAAAGCTGTGGCCAAGACCCATCCGGATAAGATCCCTAGTACTGCGAGCACTGAGGTGAAGATGATCTCGGAGTCGATTTTTATTACGTTGAACAAAGCCTGGGAGGGGTTCAGAGAGGCAAATGGGCTGTAACGGGTCCCTCGGAGCATCATTGATGATCGAGGCACAATACATAGCTACACCTTAGCGTCTCATCAGCACTCCACAGACCTCCACGCTGGTAAGTATAGAGCTGTTGAGGGTCTTGCACCACTTTATGAAGGCATCTACTATTATATTAAAAATACTGCCTGGTTATGAACGATTGCATAGTCTGTGCCATCGAAAACTTAGGCTAGTGACCGCGGGAATAGGAAGTTCTCGTTGTGCGACAACAACAGCTCTGCATCTACTAGTAATCTTGATGAAAATAATTAAGAAGCTCACCAGTAGAAGCACTGATCATCTGGAAAGTCACGACAACGCTAATTGGTACCTGCTCTTGACATGACGAAGTCGCTCAGTCACCGTACTTCAAAGGAATATCAATGCTGATGTTACTCACCAAGACATAAACTAATGGGCTATATACTTATATACCAGCTTAACACGCATAGAGATATTTAGTCTTCATTCGCGTGCCTGTAACATGGCCGCAAGAGTCCTGCATACATGACGAGAACCCAGTTGAGATATGTGCTTGTGCTAGTATAGAGAGACTCGCGTTATGCAATAGTACGGCTGAAACCGTTGAACGGGTCCGAAAACGACGATGGCTGCTAGGCGTTCCGAAAAGCGTCTTGAACAATCATTGGAGCTAGCAGCAACAGTACGGAGATGTGATTGGAGTAGGCGAAGCTTTTAAGCCTCCATAATCCGCGCAATGCTGTCGCGTAGCAGCTGACCCTGAACTCGTTTCGAAAGTAGTGTCTATAGCTGAACGGCTTTGATTCTTTGGGACGGCTAAAAGACTTTTTATGCCCGAAGAATGCTGGATGCTAAGAAGAATAAAGTATCAACGCCTGATCCAGCACTATTTGCATTCGAACTGGA
>JAKIRU010000112.1:0-11808 GCA_022577715.1 Wickerhamiella alocasiicola
GGGAAAGATCTCACCGTCGCGATCACAATATAAGACGCCAGTGTTCTTTGTTCCTAAAAAACCTAATAAGAAACGTGCGAACTCGTCGACGCAAGTGCACTGTTGACCTGGTCAATCAGTGGATATGTCGTAAACTGGCTATAATTAAATAGTCCGGTGAGTGCTTGTGTTGCAAGACACGCAGTGCAATGAAACTTAAAAATGAGGAAGTGCGTCGGTAGATTTAAGTACCTACTACCTCAATGAACTCAGCGCGATAATAGATAGAGAATGCAATTTAAAAGTTATGACAGAATACATAGAAGCTTAAAGCAAAAGAGCGAAAGCACCGAAAGCGGGAAGGGCAGCGTTTAAGATGGCGGCGTTGGAAGCGACGGAGCCGGAAGCAGAGCCAGATGCGGCAGAGGCAGAGCCGGAAGCAACAGAACTCTTGGCAGCGCCAGAGGTAGCAGCGCCAGAGCTCTTAGCAGCACCGGAAGAAGCAGCACCAGAGCTCTTGGCAGCGCCGGAAGAAGCAGCACCGGAAGAAGCGGCACCAGAGGAAGCAGCACTACCAGAGGCAGCACCGGAGGAAGCAGCGCTAGTGGTCTTGTCAGAAGCAGAAGCGGATCCAGTAGCGGAAGCAGAGGACTCGACTGCAGAAGAAGCGGCACTGGCGGACTCAGAGGCAGAAGCGGAGGCGGCAGTGGTGGACTCGGCAGAGGCAGAGGCAGAGGCAGAGGCGGTCTGCTGCTGAGTCTGCTCAGATTGCTGAGTCTGCTGGTTCTGGTTAGACTGAGGACCCTGCTGCTGAGTCTGGTGCTGCTGTTGAGTCTGCTGGTTCTGGTTAGACTGGGGACCCTGCTGCTGGGTTTGGTGCTGCTGCTGGCCCTGCTGGGTCTGCTGGCCCTGTTGAGTCTGCTGGCCCTGCTGGGTCTGCTGGCCCTGCTGAGTTTGCTGGCCCTGTTGACCCTGTTGACCCTGCTGGCCACCCTGGTTGGCACCCTGGCGGTCACCGCTGTTGTCGTTGTTACCAGAGTTCTGACCCTGCTGGCCCCGCTGGCCACCCTGGTTAGCACCCTGGCGGTCACCGCTGTTGTCGTTGTTGTTACCGGAGTTCTGGCCCTGCTGACCCTGCTGGCCACCCTGAGAGTTGCCCTGGCCAACTTGGCCCTGTTGGCCTTGTTGACCGCCCTGCTGCTGTTGAGCAAAGGCGCAGGCGAGCATACTGATAGCAATGGTAGAGTACTTCATAGTTGTTTGGATCATGTGGACTCACCCCAAATTTATACCCAAAGGTACGAGGCGGCCGCATGCATTCTACCTGCATATGCATGTGCACCCTCAAACAGCTGTCAGGGTTTTTTTCAGGTCCTTCAGTTGAGATTAGGCAAACAATTTACTGTTTAGCTTATCCCAACAGATGGAATAAATTTTTCAGATAATTTCAAACCGTTTCCTTGCATCTCATCCTAGCCATTCTTTCCTCCCATGGGTCCGCAGCATGCATGGATCTGCTGCACTTGCTATACCAAGCCCCGCTTAAGCAGAAGTCAGGATATAACGATTTCTTGGCTCTGAACAAAATGTTCACCGAGGAGGGGGAACCAGAGATTATAGCTCCCCAAGTTAGAGCTATTTTCACCCAAAAAATCATCCATATGCACGTGCCTCAATTTCTCGCCCTTGCAGCTCGTTAACGCCTCTCGGATGCACGGGTACTAACGGGTACAAGAAAAATAAGTGCACGCTTATTGGCTAGATGGGATCACACCACCGGCAGCATTAATTCTAGGCATTTTTAAAACACTTCTGTACGTGCTTTTGGTGAATTATTACTGCATTTAGCTACTTTCCTCTGTAGCAAAAAATTTTGTATTGATCTATTCTGATTTGCGGATTGGAAAAGTGGCTTCCCGAAGCAAACAAATCCAATACAGAGCTTGCAAAAACGATTTGTACTGAAACAAAGTATTTAAGCCGCTTTTGTCCCAAAAATGACCACTATACCCGCATGCGTCTCACCGCATCTCATATGCTGCTCTGCATAGGGATGCATAAAGCCACTTAGATCGAACAGACTTCACGCCTTGTTGTAGATAGATGAATCTGCTAAGGTCAAGGCAAGCGTTGGAGAACAGACCCTTAGCGAGTAGCCACCTTAAGGAAGTCTGTTCACTTGCTTTTCGCTTCGCTTTCGCCTACTAAAAATAGAATCTTGGCAGTGTATGTCCTTTCTTGATGCATCAAAATACCAATGTGGACCGTTGCTGTGCATACTATGCATAGCCACCGTGTGCTGCGGGTACTGCGGTGGGAAGGCTGAAACAGGGCACATTTACTGCGGCATGGAGTGAATGCGGCATGGAGCGGCAACGGAGGAGGTTTGGGGAACACTGAATACGTTTCCGGCGACGCAGTGTTGGGCTTGAATTAGCATCCACTTCATGGTAGCATCAGTGTAAACTATACCCGCGACGGACGTATAAATTTATAAATTGGTTGGCAAATAAATAAATATATATGATCAAGCCGTTTAAAACATCAAAATAGCACGCACTTAAGGAGTTAGGCTGCGATGTAGATTGGAGCTGCAGTATTTTTTTCTGCATCTATGACTCCAAGAACTCGATATGTTTAGGACTCTGGCCATCGCCTTCGGCCCACCAAACATCCAGAATCGCCTTGTCATGAAGCACACTCCTTTGATATATTAGCGGTACTTTTTTCATCACCCTATTCTCGAGTTTATAAATACCTTCGCGCGGCATATCCAGCCATGTGATCGAGCGTTTGTCGAAGCCAAGTACAGCAAGAGAATCACCCGATGCATTAAACGCGCCTCTTTGACCCGGCAAGCCATCTAGAACAGGCAGATGTCCGATTCTCTTCACAAAGTCCTCCAGCAGTCTGAATTCCTTGAGATTCCCAGGGATGATATGGATCCCGTTGCGGCCAATGGCAAGAGAACATCTAGCGCCAGCGATCAGGCAAGAGGGGTCCAACGCTAGAGGCAGCTCGCCGATGTGCAACAGCGTGTCTGGTTTGACCTCGAACAAGCTTATCATAGTCGGGGGTCCACGCCCATGCCTTGACTTCAAAGCCACAATTAGACAGTCGTACTCAGAAGATACTGTCATCCTCAGAGCGCGTTCGGGTAGTTTGTGAGTGAAACTTGACCGGCCATTATTGTTGTACGGTAAGACTTTAATCCCACGCGCGCAAAGCATAATGAAGGCATCAAGTGGAGGGAAGTCAACAATTTGTATAATATGGTCCGACGAATCCGAAAAGTGGGCCCAGTGTCTGGGATATCCATACGCTCGCATTGGCGAGTAAAAGCATACAGACCCGTTTGAGGCGATCACAAAGCTGGGGAAGCTGGGGATACGACCAGGAAGAAGTCCTTTCTTGGAGTCATTTGTGGCAATCCACCCCTCAGGGCCCCGGCGAACGGAAATGTTGTGAAGACTTCGAGGAGCAGCCACGGCGAAAGAGGCCCCGACGGCAAAACTTGCAATTTTATTACTAGATACACCGTCGGCTGGGTGTCGAAGGTTAGAAACTTTCGGTGCATCCGCTGGTCCGTCCTGGCTTATAGGTGTTATCGTACCGTCGCTATGTGCTTCCGCGACTCCATCATGAGGCGCGTCGACCTCTATAGCGCCGCTGGGATTGCGGTCTTCTGGTGGCCGTTCGGCCTCAGTCCCTTCTGAGTCCCGTTCTGGACCGTTGGATGACCCTGAATCACACACTATATCGCCGCCATTCTTGCGCTTCACGTATCCCCTCAACATTTCCGTTTGTAGCGCCGCGTGACGCGCTTTCATCTCGAGTACCTCCACCTGCATCCTCAATTCCTCGTTCTTCAGCTCCAGCTGTTGCAAGCGCTTGTTCAGCTCCGCGACCTTACTGCTCTCATTATTTGCATCAGCTTTGTTTGCGCCAAAGCGCATAAAAACCAGCCCCGACGCAAAGTCGCTGTACCCCTCAGGGGCGCGTGATATCAGCAATTCGAGGCCCTCCGCAGAGTAAAACTTTCGCGCATTGACATGAAAATATCCGCTCTCAATTGTTTTGTTGAGAACACAGCAAAATACACGCGGAAATATCGCGTTTTCGTTGCCGGCATTTGCAGGCGCTTGTCTAGGGTCGCTCCTAGGGTCGTTCCTAGGAGCGCCATTCACCTGCCTAGGGTCGCTAGACACAGGGTCCCACACCTTAAACTGGTACAGCATCCCATAGGGCGGTTGTGGGCTCATCAAAACCAGCTAGTATATTAAACTTTACTTATCGCGAAGCCACAAAGTATTTCGTGTCAGGATTGAGGCGACTAGAGCTCGTATGGTCGAGGGTCGTAGGGACTAGGCGGCGTAGGGTCGTGGGAGCTAGTGAACCCAATTGTAGTAAACCCAACTGTTACCCAAGTCAAGCATTCCAAACGGTTACTCATAATCCGCTCGGAAGGCCCTGGAACGTAATCCCAGTAATCCCAACCCAGTGATCCAAGTAATTACAAACTACCACAGCCTAGAACGACGCCTCCGCACATAGAATGTCGTTCCTAATAAACCCTAAAAGAAAAGTAAATCTCGGTAACAAGCAGCAGTCGACGCGGGCCGATCTCCTCAAAAGGGCCCAAGAGGAGCGGCTCCAGCGCCAGCAGAACCGGCAGCAGACAGAGGCCGCTGTTGCCCTACAGAGGGCTGTGCGGCTTTTATGGACAATTCGGCGGGAGAAGCGGCGAAAGTTGCGCGAGTTCGAGTCCCGCGATTACGAGAACAGCGCCCTGATGCTACTAGATTTTATTTATTTCGTCTCGGAGCTCGATTCGGCTTCCAACGTCGACGAGGTCGTCGCCCGCGTCGCCGCCGCTTTGACCCCCGGCTGGCTGCGCCTGGAGGTGCTCAAATCGCTCAATGTTCTTTGGGAGAAACGGGCGAAATGTTGCATAAATATTTTGCCGTTATATGGCCAGGACGGTGACTTACCCGAGGAGATTGTCCCCGTATTACACAAGGCGGCTTCAGCGGTTGATCCTGAGGGGTCGAGCTCACGAGCAGGAACAGCAGCGCAGGGGGGTTTCGAAGGGGATACCAATGGCGCTCTCATTCCCTTTTTCCGCTCGATTTTCGCCCGTCTCGCCGCTCTCCACCCGCAGTCCGTGCTCTCTTGCATCCTCCAAAGCGATACCCTTATCAACCTGGGTGTGGACCTGTCGCAATTGCATATCACATACCCGCAGCTTCTGGAAACCCAGGTGCCCAAACCCCGCATTCTTCGCATTCTCTCGCTGTTTGTGCAGTCGCCGGTCGCAGCCGCGCCCCTTATCGTCCAGCTGGTGTCGGCGTTACCGCACCGTATCGGGCACGCTGACGCCGAGGCTCTGGAGCCGCTCCTTGCGCCAGCGTTTCTGAACCAAGTGCTGGCCCTCACCCCCCTTCAATTGGCCGCGTTCCTCCTACCACTCGTTAACTCACCCCCGGCATTTAAGAACCAGCTGCTGCTGCAGTTGACGCTGGCACCCCGCAACCTCATCGCCGAGCTATGGGCTGAGTTCACAAACACAAACGCCCTAGAGGCCGCCAAGAACTTCCCCGCAGTTTTTAGCCCCAATCAGCTCGACTCCAGTGCGTGGACCCTGCTAGTACCTATGCTGGAGTTATACTCGTACTGGCTGATTGTCTGCAATGATGGCAACATGTTTGAGGTTTTAGATCGTGATCAAACTCAGGAAGTCGCGCAGGTCCTTCGAGGCGTTTGCTACGCCAACTGCTGGCATAATTTCACCCCCATTAGCCACAGCTCAACGGCCATCTTCTATACGGTGATTCGCCAACTCTATGTCCGCAGCCAGCGTCGCGCTTTCTTGCCAGCAAACTTTTGGCTTATTTATCGTAATCTCACCGGTACCAACCTCACGGAGTTCATGCAATCGATTGAAAGCACGGATTTCCAGGCGTCGATGCTCGATCCCGACACCGATAGCGACGACGAAGATAGCGCGTTCATCGAGGTACGGGCGTCTCCTGCTGTAGAGATGTTGAAGCGGACCCCCTTCTTTGTGGACTTCATGCATAGAGCCACGATTTTCTCGATATTCACAGCTAAAGACAAGCTCGAGCACCGCCACGAAATCCCCTTTTTGTTCGATGGGCGCTCAACGTTCCAGGTGAACCGCGAGTCCCTTGTTGAAGATACCGCTGCGGCGTTCTGGGCAGCGGCCCCCGAATCAGGACTCAAATCCAAGTTACGCTTCACTATTCTGTCCAATGGTGAAGAGGAGGTCGGTATTGACGGAGGCGGCTTGACCAAGGAGGTGTTGACCTCAGTGTGTCAAGAGATATTTGTTGAGAAATCCTCGCCAAAGTTTAGCGATTTATTTATTGAAACCCCCGATCACGCGCTTTACCCGAACCCAAAGTACAATGATCCACGGCAGTACGACGTCAATGAGATCGGCAATCGGTACTGGTTCTTGGGCGCGATTATCGGGAAAATTATGCATGAAAACGTGATGATCGATGTGCAGTTTGCGCCGTTCTTTCTCCAGAAATGGGCCGGGACCTCTGCGGCCAAGTCTTCGTTCGACGATTTCTGGTACCTGGACCCTGAAATGTACAATGGCTTGCTCAAGTTACTGGAATACAAGGGCGATGTTGAGGACTTGGCCCTCGATTTCACCGCTGACGACGGCCAAGGTGGGGTAGTGCCGCTACGGCCCAACGGAGAGAATGTGGCCGTCACCAACGCCAATAAGCTGGAGTACATTCATCTTCTGAGTAACTACAAGCTAAACACTTCGATCCGCCCTCAAACGCGCCGATTCCTTCAAGGTGTCACCTACTTCATCTCGCCCCAATGGCTCAAAATGTTCTCTCCACCTGAAATTCAAACATTGATTAGCGGCGAGACATGCGACTTTGACATTGAAGACCTGAGGCGCCATACCGATACGAACGGGTTCGCGCAGGACCGTTACGTTGATTATTTCTGGCAGGTCGTGGAAGAGATGACCTCGGAGGAGCGGCAACGGCTGCTCAAGTTCGTGACAAGCGTCCCGCGCAGTCCCCTGCTGGGGTTCAGTAAACTGACGCCGCGGTTCGGGCTGCGCTCTGCCGGCCGCGACGACCAGCGGTTGCCTACGGCGTCTACGTGTGTGAACCTGTTGAAGCTACCCGAGTACTCGACAAAAGAGATCCTTAGAGAGAAGCTGCTGTACAGTATTAACAGTGGTGCCGGGTTCGATCTTTCGTGAGTGCAGCGACCGATCAATTAGCGAAGTAGCGACTTATTTATTTTAAGACTGTATCTGAAATTAGATATCTGAGCATTTAGAGGGTGGATGCCCCCAGAGACACCTGTGTGACTAGTAACGGCTAAAATAAAGGGACGCTCCTGCAGGTGTTGTATACGAGCTCGTTCATTGTACTTGAATGTCCTTACAAGGGCGCCTGTTCGCCCTGTCAGAACGGCTGAATTAAGATAGTCCGTATGTAACTATATAAGGGTTTCCGTGACTATACAGCCTAGTGATGGAACAAACGAATGCCGTTCTCGACGTAGACCAGGCCAGCGCCATCAGCAGCCTCCAAAACAGCCTTGTCCTGGACGGATCCAGTGGGGGCGTAGACGTACTTGACACCAGAGCGAACGGCACGGTAGACGTTGTCGCTGAAGGGGAAGAAGGCGTCGCTGCTGAGGGCGACGTTGTTAAGCTTCTGGGCCCACTCCTTGCGCTCGGCGGCAGTCAGAGGCTCGGGTACAACCTCGAACTTGGACTTGTAGTCCTCAAGCTCGGGGCCGTCCTGAGGGATCTGGCCGGAGACAAACAAGTCAATGGCGTTAGACTTGTCGGGACGTTTAGTACCTTTGGCCCACTTGAAAGCGAGGACGCGGGGGTGGAATCTGAGCCACCAGTTGTCGGCCTTGTCACCAGCCAAACGAGTGCAGTGAATACGGCTCTGCTGGCCAGCACCGAGACCAATGACCATACCGTTCTTGGCGTAGCAGACCGAGTTGGACTGGGTGTATTTGAGGGCGATGGTCGCCACGGTGAGGTCGATCTGGGCCTGCTGGGGGAGGTCCTTGTTGGCGCTGATGATCTCGCCAAAGCTGGACGAGTTGAAGACGGCGTCGTTGCGCTTCTGCTGCAGCTCAACACCGAAAACAGTGCGGGTCTCGATGGGGTTGGGGGTGAAGTTAGGGTCGATCTCAAGCACGCAGTACTTGCCGCCCTTCTTCTTGGTCAACAGCTCGAGAGCAGCGGGCTCGTAACCGGGGGCGATAACACCGTCGGAGACCTCCTTGCTGATGATTTGAGCAGTAGGCAAATCGACCTTGTTGGAAAGGGCGATCCAGTCGCCAAAGCTGGACATGCGGTCGGCACCACGGGCACGGGCGTAGGCATTAGCGAGCGGCGAGAGCTCGGGGATATCGTTGACGAAGTAAACCTTCTTCTCCTCGTCACTAAGGGGCAGACCAACAGCGGCACCGGCGGGGCTGACGTGCTTAAAGGAAGCGGCAGCGGGCAGGTTGAGACTGGCGCTCAGCTCCTTGACCAATTGCCACGAATTAAGAGCGTCCAACAAGTTGATGTAACCAGGGGATCCGCTCAGTGTCTTGAAAGGAAGCTTGCCCTTGGGAACAAAGCTTTGAGCAGGGCGCTGGTGAGGGTTGGCACCGTAGCGCAGGGGCAACTGGCTGGCGTCCTCGGCGTACTTCTTGCGGAAAAAGTCCGAGATGGTGGCATCGTACTCGGCGGTCTGCTCAAAGGCCTTGAGGGCGAGGCGGTTGCGGAGATCGGCCGAGATGTCGCCCTTGTCCAATTCTGCCAAAAAGGTGTGGTAGTCCTGGGGGTCGCTGAGGATGGAGACACGCGAGTGGTTCTTGGCAGCAGCGCGCAAAAGCGTAACGCCGCCGATGTCGATCTCCTCGACCGCTTCCTCGATCGTGACATTGACTTTGGAGATAGTCTCCTTGAAGGGGTACAGATTGCACACGACAAAGTCGACCTTCTCGATGCCCTGGGCCTTGAGGTCGGTCTCGTCGGAGTCAATGTTGCGGGCGAGAATACCGCCGTGGACAGCGGGGTGCAGCGTCTTGACGCGGCCGCCGAGCATCTCGGGGGCGTTGGTGATGGTGCTGACGTCCTCGACGGGGAATCCGGCCTCGCGAATCATCTTGGCGGTACCGCCGGAGGCGAGGATGCGCACATTGTTGCGGGCCAGGCCCTTGGCAAGGTCAAGGAGGCCTGTTTTATCGTAGACACTGACGATAGCGGTGGGCATTGGAAAATTAGGGGAGCGATTTCGATTTAGTCATTGTGGCGGTGGCGCCGTCCCCAGAGTGCCCTTGGCGCTGCTGGGACCAATCTGGGGTGCTGTCAGGGTGGAAGAGCGGTCTGAGGGTGTCAAGGGCGATGCCGAGACACATTGGCCATCAATTGAGACCCAAGGCACAGCTAGTTCAGCTCTCCTCGGGTGGCTTTTGATCCATGTTAGTAGACCGTGACTCTGATGGCCTGGGCCAGAGGCAATATAGAAGCCGCTAAGTAGTGCAATTAAAGCTAAAGCTGATACAGAGTAGTCATACTTAATACGTAGCTGTAACGCGAGCGTGCATGTCTGCCACCATTGAGCCATTGTAATGAGCACCGTGAAGCTTCTTGCCGGCACCGGAGAACTTGATGGATCACAAGAGTACACATACACATACACACTGTACTGGTACAATGCCTGCGGTTATACTTGGAGGTGTCAGTACCGCAATTGGGGGTCAGTTCTGTGCTTGCCAGCGTTGGAGCCTCTTACCTGAAGCCTGTCAGGCGATTGCATCAACGTACACCGCATCAATTCACATGTTCTACTTTATACTACGGAGCTAGTTTATACATCTAGTCGCCCGCCTGATCCTTGCTACTAGTAACCTTATTTATATAGACACTCAATGGAAGAACTCGGCGGCCTTATCGTGCTGACTATTGGATTGGTTTTTTTACTGAGAATTGGCCGCGCTTGAGCACGTGAAAATAGAGTCTCGCATGCCATCTCCTTTTCCTAGCTTCTCTGCCCTGCTGCCGTTAAATGGGCTGCGCCCTAGTGTTATCTTCGGTGGCCGTATGACTTGTATAATCTAATTCGTAGCCCGGCTCACCCAAAGATATACTGTTGTCTTCATCAAATCACTGATGTCTCACCAGAAGATCTACTGCCCAATTATCTTGCAAGTTGGGTCCACCTTCCGCGATCGCTGCTACTTGTGGTGACGCTACTGCGAAAATGGTTGGTAGACATAATACATAACTTATAGAATTACGAATGAATCACTAGTCTCAAGACGATTATGTTTATACAGTTAGAAAACCGCCTGAGCCTGGATAGGGTCATGAAAATCAATGATTGACTGTGCGGTGAACGGAGTTATCTCGCAGTATCTATGCATTAGTAGCCGTATCTCACTATTGCGCACTCGAATAGTGCGCTTTACCTTTTGTATCCAGTCTTCATCAATAATCTCTCACTTTTTCGCCATTCCAGTCGGGGTCATATAGACGTCTTCGCTGAGAGAGGAACTAGCCGACCACTTTGGTGCCGAAGTACATCGCAACCAATTGAGTGCAAATGGCCTTATGTGTAGCTACCAAAGTCGCGATCAAAACTAAAATATATATCGTTCCCTGGCTTTGATATCCCGGTTGACACCACTTCCCATTTCTGGGCAGGTTTACGTAGTCAGAATATTTTCCCCTAGAAACCGTGATTTACTATAGCACTTAATTACCCAAAAACTCCCGTTATCAGGTGAAACCATCCTCTCTTCCCTTCCTGAGTCCTGACTCAGTTAGACGCATAAACGAGTCATCTATGCTGAAGCCTAGCAGATTAGGAACACCACCTTGCAGCCATCGATGCCATGATCAAACCCCCTAGCCGCTACCAACGCTCCTAAAGTCTCTCCGAACAACTTCTCACCTCGACAAAACCTGCCCCCTGGTGAATTTTTTCATGCACCTTCTGCAGCCCTAGCGTCGAACCCCTACCCTGAAAAATATATAACCCAGTTTTCGCTCTCAGTTCCTCACAACGCAAATTTTAACGGACGGCAATTAAAGTATTACTACGAGAGTCCCTTCGGGTGTCTCCATGAAATACGTAATTCCGCTGGACCGGAGATAAATTACTTGGTCTTGGGTGCAGCTGCCAAGGGATACCCTTCGTGGTCCTGATGAAGTCTGGTGCAATGACCAATTAGACATGATTTAGAATATCAATATAGTGCTTGTAGTGACTTTAGTCTGTTGTGTACGCGGTATAATGACGGGATATTGACTGCTGAGCTGGCGACTGCTGGAGTTGTCTGAATCCCTGAAAGTTTTCAGTAGTTTCGGCAGTAATGAGTAGCTTCCAGAGGCTTCAATAGTTCAGCTATAAGCTGGTGGTTGGCTGCTGCACAGGTGAAATCTGTGGGCATGGCTAGCACTGATCTACTGAACTAGGAATCTTCCGATTTCAGGTATGCTGGAAATACCTGCGAACTCTGTCCAAAGCTGGTGCATGCCAGGCGAGATACGACTGGGAGGCGAGGCAGCACTTAGGACCCGTTAGTCTGAATTCTACAAACTACTCGTATACGCCGAGGTTCTAGCAGGGTTATTTTGGCTCCCGGGTTCAGATCGACCACCCTCCTCGAGGAACGCGATCAGTGTGGAGAATTCTTATGGTTGCCTCTGTGAGCGCAATTGCAACTACAAACTAGATATCATGATGTGTGCAGTGAGGTGTAATGGTATGGCGCTGGCCTTTGCGTCTGAGTCCCTTTGTGACAACG
>JAKIRU010000113.1:0-11164 GCA_022577715.1 Wickerhamiella alocasiicola
CTCCTTGTGGTCGCATGTCGTGCATATGTGCCAGTCAACTTGCGATGGCTGGGGAGTCCGAGTATTCGCGAGTGTTTGTAGCTCTGATTAAGGTCGTGGATGTATTGATAAAGCTGCGGCAGTCATAGAGATGTTTTTTTTGCCAGCAGCTGAAGCTCTGAGGTAGAGATACACATGTTCAAATGTGATACCACGAGTTAGTGGTCGAACACGGTTTGAGTATCGGGAGCTACACTTTCGCTGCTTTCATACCTTATTGTATCCGATAAGCATTCATTGAACCTCGATGCATGCACTATGCAACTACTATGCAATGTCCTGCATATGAGCGTTCAGTAGCTGAGAGCCGAGAAACTACGGCCGAAGGTGGCTGTAGTTTCTTGAACTCATTTTTCTGATAAATGCGTGAATATACAGCAATTTTTAGCGTGCCACGGCCAGTTTACTGAGGGGTCCAGGCTGGTCTGCTGAAGGGTCCGGGGGGGGGGCCAAGTGCGCACCTCAGAGCACGCAGTTCAGACTTTTGCGTGGGACTGGCGACAGGATTGCTGGATGATGTGTTCAGCGGTCATTGAAGCAGTCGCTCTGAGCCGCTTGTCCCTACTACCAACTCGGCAGGGCGACAACGCAAGTACGGACAAAGCGCATGGACCGTTGCAAGCGTCTCCGGCGCGCCTACGACAAGCCTAGGACGCGCCGACCTACGCAGTCAAATAGTTTCATCACGTACCACTATCTAAGTGCATTATTTTAATGTTTTATGTGTAGCGCGGCGAGTGCGAAGCATGAGCAAGTGGAGCACGAGCGGGGGCGCACGAGCGGGGGCGCGACCGGGGCTTTAGCGGTGAGAACGAGTGCTGAAGCGATGGCGGCCGAGACGAGTGCCGAGGCGTGCTGAAGCAGCTGGGGCGAGGGAGCCTAGGGAGCCCAAGGCAGTCGAGCGGGCGGAGCGTTTGGCTTGATGCAGTGGCTTGAGGGGTGGCTTGAGGCATCCCGCAGCGAAGGCGTAGCGAGCGCCGGGGAGCGTGCCTGGTCTGTCCCTAAGCCTGCCCTAAGCCTGCCCTACGCGAGCCAATTCAACGCTGCCACCGTGCCTCGCGCCCGCTTCTCAGCCCGTGCACTGGATCTGGGGACATCGCTCCGAACTGGGTCAGCCCGCGTCGCTGCGGGCTCCAAAACGGCTCCGCGTTAGCGCTCAAGCACTAGGTCCGTCTCAGCTAGACTGGGCTCGCTGGAGCTGAAGGGGCACTGTAGGGCTGTAGGCTCCGGCTATCGCGCCGAACTGGGCGGCGGTGCGATATGGGCGCCGCGCCGTTGCGCAAACTGGACGGCTTCAAGCTGGGCGACGGTCACTCCAACCTGGGCTCTGACTGGCCGCGCTGTAACTGGGCTCCAACTGGGCCACCGCTCCAACTGGGCTTCACAGCACCGTCCTTTGCAGTTGGGCCCTGACCCCGCTCCGACTGGGCTTTCGGGGGGCCTGGCCATCGCGCCCTCGCCCTCGCTTCGCTCAGGCTCTGGGCGGCCTTCGCAGTACCGATCTGGGCTCCGGCCGCGCCCCGTCGCCTTCGCTACGCTCAGGCTGTAGGCGGCCATCGCCATCGCGCCGGCCTTCGCTACGCTGCGGCCGGCACTCAACGATTCTTCTGCTCGGCATCCAGCTCCGCCAACGTCACCGCCGCGCGATACAACTGAATCACATTCAGCACCTGCTTCAACGCCCAGAACGGGCTCGTCAACACCACAATAATAGTGGCGTAGCTCAGCGGAATCTCCCCGATATACCCCAAATTGGGCGGCGTCTTGAGCGGGAACGAGTACAGATAAAGACCAATAAAGAACAGCTCGTTACAAGCGCATACAAAGAACAGCACCCGGTTGTTCTGGTAGTACAGTTGCAGCAGTTTGCTCTCGTTTCCGACTTTTTTGTGGGAAGTAGAGCCCGAACTAAGCGACGAGTACATGTGCATGTAGTGAGAAGCAAGGTCAAGCGACACCAGCAGCTGGAAAAGCACGATATAGCGCGGGTAGGTGATACACAGGTAGCAGATAAGGGAGGAAGTAGTGCATCTATCGGTGACCATGTCGAGGACCGCGCCAAACTGCGACGTCTGGTTGTACTTGCGGGCGGCGGCGCCATCGAGGGCGTCAAGGAGGCACGAAAACGAGTAGAAAACGGTGCACACTTTGGGGTGGAACTCCATAAACACCAGGGACACGAGCGCGAAGATGATCCGGGAGTACCCGATGAGGTTGGGGATGTAGACGAAGATATCGCCCGGGGTTGTAGGCCGTTTGCGTGTGGGGTTGGCGGTTGCTGCTGTTTTAGCTGCCACTGTGCTTGGTTCCGACATGTGGAGGAGGCGAGCGGTCGGGGGCGGTCGGGGGGCTAAGTGGTCGGGGCAGCGACCAGCGAGCAGCCACGAGCAGCGCGTAGTTGCTGCGAGTGTCGGTGCGCGGGAGAGGTTCCCTGGCCGTATCGGAGACTTGGGTATATTGGGCTGTTTTTGGCCCATTTTTGGCTCGACGAGCGACGGGCTCCGGTGCTACTCTGGTATCGGCTCGCGTGGCCGTGGGATGTGGGGGTGGGGGTGGGGGACTCGGTGCCTGGCTGGGTTCTGGCGTCTGTCTGGCGCCAGCGCGGGTGCTGGATAAGGTTGGTTTTAGGTATATACGGTTATTTGGGTGAGGGGGGTGGATGCGTGCCAGCTAGACCTCTACCGCTGCTGTAGTTCGCTAGAACTGCTGGCGGCATGGGCTAGGCTAGCTGCTAGTAGTGGCTAGTAGTCCCTAGTAAGGGTAGTCTAGTAGTGCCTAGTAAGGCTAGTCTAGTAGTGCCTAGTAAGGCTAGTAGTCGGCTCGCCGTGGGTGCCACAAACTCGGGCAGTACACCACCGAACCGACTCAAATTTAAAATTTACACGTAAAATACAATAACTTTTAAAAAACCCCCAAAATTTCACAAAATTTGACGCCAGCCCGTCTAGGCCACCGGCCGTTTAGGTTTAGGCTGACACGCGGCTGACTGGCGCTGGCTGACGGCTGCCGCTAACGGCTGACAGCTCCCAGCGCGCGAACCGACGGATGATTAACCCAGACGCTCCCAACGTAGTCAGCCTAGGGGCGCTGTAGGGTCCGCTTAGGGGCGCTGTAGGGTCAGCCTAGCGGCTCCTAGGGTCCTTCTAAGGGCGAGCCTAGGACAAGCCTAGGACAAGCCTAGGCCGCCCAGCCTGGGACTAGATAGCCTCACGGCCATCTAGCCACCACCACCACCACCACACACACGCAGCCGTCATGCTTAAACGCCTCAAGCGTAAAGAGGAGGAATCCTCGGACAAGAAGCGCATTAGCTCGATGCTGTCCAAGCTGTCGCTGGACGACAGCCGCAGGTCCCCCAACCGGCTGCGGGTGCCCTGGAAACGGCGCGATTGCAACTCGGAGGACAGCGCCAGGAGCGACGGCTCGGCCGCGGGGGGCAGCGTGCTGGGCGTCGGCTCCGCGCCCGGTCCCCAGGGCTCCACGGCCTCAAAACGCGGCTCACATACCCCTACTAGCTCCATAATGGGCGTACAATCGGCTCTATACTCGATGGCGACGCCGTTCCCGCTCGTACGGTCGCATTCTAGCATTTCTGGCGTTACTGGCGCCCCCCAGGAACAACGTGGCCGGTCTTTGACCGATGGAGAACCCCCCTTGGACCTCCAAAGTTTGACTACCGAGGAGCAGCCTTTACCGCCATTTGACGACACTACGGACCCTGTAGCGTACTTGTTGTTGTTGGAATCTCAAGGAAGAGGCGGCAAGCTTTGCCAGAGCCTTGCGCAGTTCCAGTCGGCGTTCCTCCAAGAGGTTATGCACACTTATGTCGCCACGCAGTTCAACTTTACGAACGAACCGATCGATATCGCGTTGCGCAAGTTTTTGCTTGTGGTCAAATTGCCGCTCGAAACTCAACAAACGGAGCGCGTGCTCGAGAGTTTCTCCCGCGTCTACCACGAGCAGAACCCCTGGGTGTTCAGCGACGACCAGCAGGCGTATTTCGTGGTGTTCAGCATCGTTATCCTCCACACCGATTTTTTCAACAAAAACGTCAAGCACAAGATGACAAAAGAGGATTATGTGCGCAGCGCCTACTGCGAGGATATCCCCCTCGAGTTCTTTGAGTATATTTACGATAACACTACGTGCGCGCAGTTCATCCATGCCGAGGACGAGGCTACGGGCGCGGCAGCAGGAGGCACAGCGGCGGCTGCAGCTTCAGCAGCTTCTTCAATTCGTAAAGGGATTACAGGGACCCCTACAATCCCTTTTACTAACGAGGATACTTCTTCTCTTGTCGGTAGACGCTCTACTTCTTTTGGCTGGCGCTCGGACCTTATGGTCGATCCGTACATTCTGATCCTTGAGAACAACACTACGGCGTTGCGGCCTCATTTTGGCACCGTAGTGGCCACTACCGACCCGTTTGTGCCTTGTTTTGTCGAAACCCCCCAGCAATTGCTGAGTCTCCGGCAACGGTTCATCGAGGGGCCAACTATCCAGCTCGTGTCGCAGCGGTCCCGGCCCGATGCATGGCAAGGCGAGCTGCCAGTGGACCACGCAGCAATGAGCACCCAGGACTTGCTGCAGCTCACGACCCCCGGAGTAGTGGAGATCAAAGTGGTCAAGATCGGGATCCTGCTGCGCCGCGAGTCGTCAAAACGCATGCTGTACCAGAAATCGAGCTGGAAAGAGTGGGGCGCGCTGCTGACCGAGTCGCAGCTGTATTTGTTTAAGAACGTCGCGTGGATCAAGTCTATGCTCGAGACCCAGAGCAGCACCATTATTCGCGCGCCCATCGACGAGTTCAATGCCACTACTATTTCCTCAACTAAAGATATGGCCGCCATGTATATGGCCTCGAGCTCTACGGACCAGGCCAATCAGTTCATTCTTACTGGTCGCGGCGGCTCGCAGCAATGGTTTGCATGTCGCGACGACGACGAGACAATTGATTGGATCCACAACATCAACTTTGCCTCGGCGTTCTCGACGTACCATGTAGGACCGGCGCCGGCACCCAAAACAGCCGAGACACTGGCCCGTTCAGCCTCCGATACAAGTCTCAAGCCGCCCCTTAGCCGCAACGCACCGCAGCCCGCCCGCACGGCCCGCACGCAGGCGCTCAACGCCCAACTGAGGGAAATCGACCGCAAGATCGCGAGCATCCAGGAACAGGTCAATGTCATCGAGCGGGACTCGAACAACCTGCAGATGCTCATGCCCTTGCAACAAAAGACAAAAGAGATGGTCATGTTCGCCGTGGGCCAGTGCTCGTCCAAGTGCGAGTACTGCTGGCTGGACCGCGCGCGGCTGCGGTGCTACAAAAACATGCTGGAGCTTGATTTGCGCTACGAGGAGGAGTGCATGCGTCCCCAGCTCCGCCTCAAGACTCCCGACCCCGATAGCGCCGACGCTTCGCGGTACTCGAGCCCTTTGCATACCCCTGACCACCTCAAGGCCGACGACTCGCACTACACGGACGCTCAGTCGGTGCTCGAGTCCCCCGCGCGGCTGGCGCCGGTGGAGAGCGAAGGCGTGTACATTGCCGCGGGCCGCCAGTTCTCGTTCGTCAACATGAACCCGGATCTGATCCACTCGAGTCCCCGCAGTAGTAGTCAGAGCGTGGTCTCGGGAGCGCAGGGGTCAGCGGCGGGAGCGGCCGGATCAGGAGCCCCAAGCCCCGTAGAGCGCATCGTGTCGCCGCCGCCAGCGATGCCACTGAACCCTTCTGTTTCACAACAGTCTCAAACCCTATAGCAGGCTATAGATTATTTAACCGTAAGGAACGAGCGACGGAGCCTGAGCCGGAGCCGGAGCGCAGCGATGGCGATGGCGATGGCGATGGCGCGAGGCGAGCCTGGAGAGCCAGTGAAGGCGATGGCGCGAGGCCATGCGAGGCGCCAGTGAGCCAGCGAGCCAACGAGCCCAGCGACGTCACAGCGCAAGACTTGTGCAATAGGGTGGCCTTATTTATATGTATAGTAGTGGATGTATATAAGACTATAATGCATGTGCATAGTGTATGGATTTTTCTCTTAAGTGATCGTGTGTGTGTAGAGTCGTAGGGGATGTATACAACGGATGTATATGGCTGTGGATGTGTGAGCTGATCTTCACGGATAGTTCATCCACATAAACTGTATAAACTTATACTCAGATGTCTAGCTAGCCGAACAAGCCCTTGAGCTCCTACTAGGCTGGCAACAGACGATTGAGATGCCTAAGAAGTAACTAGCTAGAATGTCGCGTATCGCAACCACGAGGCGATGCTCGCTGTGGCTAGCTTCCTTGATGCGGGCGCGGATTTGCTCGCCATCATCGAGCTCCCGGAACGCTTTCGCTGGGCCGTCGTCTTCTTGGGCCACGAGCCGCCAACTGGAGTCAAATCTCAGGCGCGGGGGACGGGGCTCAGGGGGATCGGGCTCTGAGGGGTTTCGCAATTTCTTTCTGAACTGATGGTGAAGACCTCTCAGCAGTGCCTCTTTATGCTTCTGCCTTTGGCGTAGCACTCTAACTATTTCTATGGTGTTATCACTATCTGTGTGGCTTTGGGCCTGCGGGGATATGTTTGACATGTGGACAAGTCTTGAGAGTATTAGTTGGGTTTATATAGCCGATAGTTGGTGGTGTATCACAAGGATAGTGCGGTCTTGTATGAGCTGGAGACTGGTAACAAATGGATGCTGTGTGGCTATCACCAGTGAGTAGTCGGTTCCGGTCGGGCGACCTTCTTTTTGAAATTTATCTCTCTTATGTAGCTACTATCGCTGTGTCTTCCAATTGAGGTCATGAGCCTACCCCACCACCGTTCTCACAAACCCCACTGGACATCGAGCTTTCGAGTTGGAGCCGGGATATGTCAATAGGTTAAACTTGTAAGCTTAATTGTCCCTAAATACCCGCTTATTACTCCCTAAACTCGCCGAACGCACTCGCCTAGGAGCTGTACCAGCTATAGGCATCCACTGTCACAGTGCTAGAGTGCTTCACTGAGACTTTTCTGATTCAATTGACTATTCAACGTGGTTTAACATAGTTCAAGCTTAAGAGTCTTGATCTTTGTCCATGAAGCCTCTGATACCGGAGCCCGTTGCCAAGTTCAGTGGTTCAGTGGATCAGGCTCTCCATTGGTACAACGCTTGTGTATTCTGTGCTTATCTGCCAACTGCTCTATAATCCCAATATCACTATATGCATTGCTTATCTCCCTATATCTACCATTAGTTTCCCTATATTCTCAGCTCCCTACTCCCAACTCCTACTCCCATCTCCACTACATAAGCTCCATGTCGGTCCAGTCAGGGTCACGTAAGGCCTCTGCCTGACGTCACCAAGCCGCACGGCTCACGGTTAAAGCAGATGGTCCAAGTCGTCCACAACTTCCTATTCCCTACTTTCGCCTTAACCTAGACACTCCGTCCAATAGGTTATGAGCCCTCATAGGTCCATTTTGGGCCTCCCGATCCCGTCCGTTGCCGTGCTCCAAGCAGCGCTTTAAGCGGCGCTTTAGGCGCATTTTAAGTGGCGCTTTAGGCGCATTTTAGTGAAGCTGAGACCGCGCTGATCCCAGCGCCTCCGGCTCGTTCGCGCTTGAAATGACTCCATTTGGCATCAAGTACTGGGCTCTCTTGGCTCTGCGAAATAAGCTGGCTTGCTTGTCACTGGAAACGGAGTGTGCCTCGAAGTGGGTGCGGGCGATCTCAATGTGAATCAGGGGAGCAATCTCGGACTTCCATTCGGGCGGCATGCTTTTCTTGAAATGATCGATCTTGGTGCGTTGGTGGGTTCGGAGGGCGGAGGCGGGCGCGCGGCGGGTTGCGACGGGGCGCTGGTACTCGAACGTCGTGAGATTTTCCACCGAGGAGGCGAGGGTAGCCAACTGGCTGTCCAAGCTGTTGACGCGCGCCGTAAGTGCCAAATGGGCGTCAGTGGCTTCCGCGGCGACGCGTTTAATGTACTGGTCGGTATCTTCCAGTTTGATCTCCTGCCCTGTTTGTAGGTCCGCGAGGTCCTCCAATTTCTCGCTGGTGGGACTACCCGTTGGGTTTTGGGAGGACGCGTTTCCACTGCCAGTAGAACTGGGTTCGGGTGCGCGTAGCGGTATCGGTTCGTTCGTCGTCCATCATTTGTTCCCTTGGCTCTGCGGAATAGCTTGTTCTGAAGTCTGGGCGTGAGCGTACGAGAGCGGGCCATCTCGTCTACAATTGCAAGAACATGATCATACCACAACGGGATTTTCTGTCCAAGTGAACGACCTCAGCCTTAAGAGCCTCTGAATCCAGTACAATAGGTTCATTTACTTGAGGTGTGGTGGTTCGAACCGAACGACCATCAGAATCTTCCGTGCGCCATTTTTCAATTCCCGAAATCTACAGTGTTCTGTAGGTGCCGGGGGACAGCCGTAGAATCTGGAGCACATGTCAAGGACGATATAGTTTCGGCCTCGACATTATCAAGTCGGTCTGCCAAGTTATTTAATTGTTTCATTGTTGCTGAATCTCGAAAGCAGATTGCGTGTTGCGCTGCTCGTTAAGCTGCTCGCGCGCGTTGCGTAATTTGCGGCGGGTGTTCAGCAACTCTCGACCCATTTCCCCTTTTTTGGACTTGAGAATGTCCCTTAGTGCGGTTCCTGAATTGTCAGATTTATACTAGATCATCCTAGCGGATGGTTAACAATTACAAGGCCTCTCGTAGGTCTCTCTAGAGCCTCTCACAGGCTACTTACAGGCCTCTCAGTGCCTATCTCAGAGCCTCAACGCCTATTACAGGCCTCACAGCGCCTATCAACACCCACCATAACGCTTCCCGTCCTTGAGTGCACACAGTTCGATTTACAAGTCGCTAACGCAACCACCACACCCAGACGCCGTCGCCGTCGCCGTCACCTTCGCCTTCGCCCTCGCCCTCGCCTTCGCCCCTCGACATCCGCAGCGGGGTTGCCCTGCCTCCGTAGCATTAACCGGAACTGAGGCACTTGTCACTCGGGCACTTGTCACCCGGGCATAACCTTGTCCCTTGGGTTCCACATTTCCAAACTTATCACCAAGATTTCCGATTGACTTATTTTGGTCGTCCACCGGACCTAACTCCCCTACAAAGAATCTCTTATCCTTGAGTAGGTGAACCTGCGCACCAGTGTCGAATACCACTTGCCCTACCAAAGTACCCACAGCTCCTGTTGGAATCGTAGAAGTTGGACCATTCTTCTCGTGCTCAGAAGTTTTTGCCCTTTTAAACCTTCTTGGATTCTTTTCAGGGTTTAGATGCCAGCAGTCTGCAGGCGAGTGAAAGGAATTTTTTCGACCGGCTTTAGTGCAGTCCATACATTTTTCCCTCCTCTCCCCTTGTGGTTTTCCTGGCTTGCGTTGAACTGTTTTTTTCGACTCTGCGTCATTAAGAATGTACCGTTCAAGTGCGGCCAGTTCCATTTTCCTACCGTTAGAATCAAAGCGATAGAAGTTTTGGACCACTTTCTGCCACAGGTCCTCGTAGCGCGCCGCCAGGCCTAGCAGGGACGCCACTTTCAAATCCATGTTTACAAACACCGGCGACTTGTAGAACTCCTCCAGCATGTTCTTCATCTTGGACCAGTTGTCCTTCAAAGTCACGGCCTGACAGTCATACTCATCTACAGCATGCTGTATTTTCTGAAACCTGGTGTACTTCACCCCAAGATCCATCGAGTCGCACATCAGGACCGCATCCAAGTAATCTTGAACAACCTGAGCACCTTCTGCCTTTGTAGTCACCAGCTGTTCAATTTCGTCCCTGTTTATTTCCTCCGATTTCTTTTCAAGACGCATCATACGCCCTGTAGTAACCAGGAGAAACTGACTCCGATATGCCTGTGACAATCGACGACAAGATCCACCTGTTTTTTAAACGTTCACCAATCAGGTTCTTCTTCCTGTTCTGTCTGATCGTGTCAGCGATGTCTTTAACTTCTGCCTCCAAATTATTGTTAATTCTAGCCATTTTTACCCGGATAACAGTCTCAGGGCTCATAACCTACAAAATTGTCTTTCTTATACACTTGCTTGCGACTGGCCCCTGGTCTTCTATCTCTTCCGATTGCATTTTGCGATTATCTCGGAGACGAGGGTTTAAGGGCAAGAGAGGCAGCGGGCCCGTATGCGTTGGTGGCGAATGTGCCATCCATGAATAGCACCTGGTTGCAGGTTTGGAAAAGCTCGAGCATGCCACGGTGCACAAAAATTCGGTTGAGCGGCTTAATGTCACCATTAGTGTACTTGACCGTGTACCTAACATTACACCACACGTCAGATTTCCCCTCAAGCATTTGGATCGCGGCGGTCGTGTCGTCTCTTCCTTTGAGATCAAAAGATCCAACAAACGGAGCGGGATGCGCAGGAAAATCTCGTTGGCCCGCGAGGGGAGAAAATCCATTGCGATGAACTGAGCAGTCGTCCGTTCGTGGTCAATGTCACCTCCCGGAATGAGGATATCATCCAACAAGTCACGGAGGGGTTGGTGGCCTCTTCTGCGTAGCAATAGGAGTACTCTGACCATTGGGGCTATACCAGTCGGGAAGTCTTCTCACAGGTTCATCAGTCTCAGAAGTCTCCTCGGCATAGTCAGGGTCATTGAGATCTAACTCCAAGTCGGTACGATAATGCTGACGCCGGTTTTCGTAAAATTACTAGCCGCTAACTAGGCATATATTTCTATATTTTCTGGCATTATACTCGACTAACTCGTAAAAGATGGAAATAACCAATTGTTGGTCTGCACAAACTGCCCATAGCCAGCGGTGGTGTAGTGTAGTTGTCAAAAGATTGTCACAAGTGCTGCTGTGCTGATGTGCTCACCTAGCTGATCTCGAGTATGACGAGGTCGTTGCATAGGGGTGAGTCCGAGCCCTGGCTGAGTATTTGAGTGGACTCCGAACGGTTGCTGGGCGTTTGAGGAAACAATTGCAACAGTCTTGTGTGCAGTTGTCAAAGCTGTCGTAGTATACCACGCTGCTGCCGAACCGTGATTTCTGACCGCCACTAGGTACTATTAAATTATCTGAAATATTAGTTTTTGTTGGAGAGTAGTTATTATCAGAACCTGATACAGAACCTGATTCCTTAGATTTCTCGAACTGGCTACCAGTCTT
>JAKIRU010000114.1:0-10512 GCA_022577715.1 Wickerhamiella alocasiicola
CAGCTAACCTGAAGATCAGTGCAGATCATGGAGGATTGCTCCAGGGACGTTTATACAAACATATTATATCCAACATAATGTTAATTTATGTCCAAACGACCACTAGAATCGGATGGAGCCATCAAGGGCATCCCGATAACCTGCATGATTGTGCATGAATCATGCAGCGTGACTCAGCAGCCTATAACAGTTTTTTTTTCACACACAAATTTTTTGGTAACTTCCCAAATGTCGACCTACAATTGTGCTGATGCCCTCAAATATCTTAGTGAATACGCCAACAAGGACGGTTTGACTGTTCAGGAGCTCATGAACTCCAAGGTTCACGGTGGACTCACCTACAATGATTTCCTGCTGCTTCCTGGCCGTATTGATTTCGACTCCAAAATTGTGTCTCTCGAGACCAAGTTGACCAAGAAGATCACACTCAAGCTTCCTCTCGTGTCCAGTCCTATGGACACTGTCACTGAGTCTGAAATGGCTATCCACATGGCTCTTCTCGGTGGTATTGGTATTATCCACCACAACTGCACCGCTGAGGAGCAGGCTGCCATGGTCCGCAAAGTCAAAAAGTACGAGAACGGCTTCATCACCGACCCCGTTGTCGTATCCCCTAAAATTACTGTTGGTGAGGTCCGCCAGCTCGGCGAAGAGTTGGGCTTCACTGGCTTCCCCGTTACTGGTAAGTATATGATGGTTAATACAACTTTCGTTCTACAGCAAAGATGGAAACGTCTTGTTGACAACCTTTTACAAACACTGATGCTAACTTAGAAAATGGTAAAACTGACGGAAAACTCGTTGGTATGATCACCTCTCGTGACGTTGAGTTCCACGACAACGACAACGACTTGGTCGAGAAGGTCATGACCAAAGAACTTGTTACTGGCTCCAAGGGCGTCACACTCAAGGAGGGTAACAAGATTCTCAAGGAGTCCAAGCGTGGTAAGCTGCCCATCGTCGATGGTAGCGGCAACCTCTGCGCTCTTCTCAGTCGTCAGGACTTGAAGAAGAACAACAACTACCCCCTTGCTTCCAAGTCCCACGACTCTAAGCAGCTCATGTGCGGTGCTGCCATTGGTACCCATGCCGGTGACCGCGACCGTCTTGACAAGCTTGTTGCCGCTGGTCTCGATGTTGTTGTTCTTGACTCCTCCCAGGGTAACTCCATGTACCAGAGTGATATGATCAAGTGGATCAAGGGCAAGTATCCTGAGCTGCAGGTCATTGGCGGTAACGTTGTTACTCGTGAGCAGGCTGCTCACTTGATCGCTGATGGTGTCGATGGTCTTCGTATCGGTATGGGCTCTGGCTCCATTTGCATTACCCAGGAAGTCATGGCTGTTGGTCGCCCCCAAGCCACTGCTGTTCGTGCTGTTTGTGAGTTCGCCAACAAGTTTGGCGTTCCTTGCATTGCCGACGGTGGTGTTGGTAACATTGGCCACATTACCAAGGCCGTTGCTCTCGGTGCTTCTTGCGTTATGATGGGCGGTCTCTTGGCCGGCACTCATGAAAGCCCTGGTCAGTACTTCTACCGTGACGGTAAGCGTCTCAAGTCTTACCGTGGTATGGGCTCTATTGAGGCCATGAAGAAGACCGGTAAGGACGCTAACGCTGCTACTTCTCGTTACTTCAGTGAGAGCGACGCCGTCCTTGTTGCTCAGGGTGTCTCTGGTGCTGTTGTCGACAAGGGCTCTATCACCAAGTTTATCCCTTACCTTATGTCTGGTCTCGAGCACGGTCTTCAGGATATTGGTGTTAAGAGCATCACCGAGTTCCAGCAGAAGGTCGACAGCGGTGATGTCCGTTTCGAGGTTCGTACCGCCAGTGCCCAGCTTGAAGGTGGTGTACACTCTCTTCACTCTTACGAGAAGCGCTTGCACGACTAAGAGGGTCATTTCTAGCTCCATAAACATTGTCATTCTAACACTGACTCAACCATTAAATTATATAGAGCAACATTTATTGATAAGTACAGAAGTCATGCTGAAATTTGGAGCGGTCCGGGTACATGACATGCGAGAGTACATGTACTCAAACTATAACCCGCCCTGTGCCGCGCTCTTATGATTACTGCTAGTATGAGAGTATTACAAGACTATAAATAGATGTTGGCCAGCTGACCTGATGTTTCAAGCGGTTATCGCCGAGTGCAGCGGTGCAGCGCGCGGTCCCTCTTAAAGCTTTTCAGCCACACGCTCCTTCTCAAAATCATGGTCTCCGTAACAGATATTGTCAAAGTCAATCTCCTTGAGAGACCACTCGAGCTGGTGTACAAAATCCTTGAGGGGGCACAAACCGAGATGGTTCTCAGGGCAGTGCTTGAGATCTTGTAGGGGCAAAACGCGATCGTTCAGCTTGAGACGCACATAATCCTGATTATCGGGACCAGTCAGAATTTCAACAAAAAGACGCGCGCCAAAGGGTGTCAAACGCGAAATGATGTTCTGGCGGGGAGCCTTAATCTTGTTAGTAGGGAGATTCTCCTTGAGCCAATCGAACTGGAGGGCTGCAAGTACGGCATAGATGTTGGTGTCATGAGTGACATCCAAGTAAAAAGGCTGGTCGAGAGGGAACGTCTCGGGATTGGAAGCCAGGGTGATGTTTACACCGTTGGTGGGTTCGGTAATGTACTCGCGTTTCAGGCGTGCAAGCAGCTCCGTGAGCCAAGGGATACCAGTTGCAGGACCGATACCCAGTGAGGAGCCCCAACCACAGTCACCAAAAAACTTGAGATCAATGTGGTACTCGAATCCGCGCCACTCGTTGACAGTGAACAAATGGCAGAATGCAGAGGAGCCATAGGCGGCAGTCTCAAAAACACACATGTCCTGAAGTCCAAGAACATCCTTTGTGGTCATATTGTCGTAGCCAGGCAGGTGCTTTTGGAGGCGAGTAGCGGCATCTTCCAGGTAAATATGATACCACTCTTTTTTGAATGTTTTGCCAAGCTGGGCACCGTCTTTCTCAACATTTGGGCATGCATACTCACCTGCGAGCGTGTTGTTGGATCCCTCGTCCTCGATCTGCAAAACAAGCTCGTAATGCTCGGTGGGGTCAATGCCAGAGGAAGGGCGGCCCAAAGTGCCAAAGAACCCAGCAGCCCAAGCTCTTGCAGAGTCCTGGATACGGTACTGCGTAGTAGCACGAATAACGGGCTTTGGACGTTTTGTTGCGTTGGCAAAAACGTTGACGTCGTCACTCCAATAAGGGGCGTCAGGAACGTCGTACAAGAGACGACCGTGCGAGCCCCAGAAGCGGGATCCTGAATCGAACATGTTGGCAACGCCTTTTCCCACAAGAATATTGGCTCCAAGCGTGAAATTCCATGTGGTGAGCCAGTGAAACCGCTCGTCGCTGGGAGGCTCCGACATGTTTTGAAGCTTCTCTGCTACTTGAACCATCAATTCAGTGGTGCCAGGTGCAGGGAAACGGTCTCCATGGCGGTGGAGAATATGGACTTGCTTATAATTGTAGCCAAAAGGCAGAGTATACTCGCCCTCGAGCGCTTCCTTGCTAATGCCGTTGAAGAGGACACCACTATCGAAATAGGGAGCGTAAGCACCCCAGTTATGCTGCATATTGAAATCCTTGGCCGCGCCAGTAGGAGCAGCCGAGCTGGCATCCTTGTTTTCGCTCCCTGTGTTGGTGTACAGCAGGACACCGACGACAAAGATGCAGAGACCACTGAGCAGCGAGACAAACATGCACACAACTCTACTCTCCTGCTTTCTGGGACGTCGGCTGCCGAGTTTGGGGTCTTCAATATCGAATTGATCCATTCCATGGCCATCCCCTTGCGAGCTCAAGGGCTGGGAAGGGCGTTTAGTCATGACGATTGCAGCCTCGATCTGGGGTTTTAGGGAGGTGAATGTTGAGGATGTGATTGGTTGAGGGGTTTGCGCGGCAAAGTTTCTGTAAAAAAGATGTTCAGCGAGTTTGAATTGGCTGTATTGGTTTTTTTAAATCGAGTTTAGCACCGTAGTGGAGGGTTTGTGCAACCCTCGCTTGTGCATATATGCTGCACTCCGAGCACGTGCGTATGCATCGATACGACTGCTGAGCTTCAGGGACTGAATGCCAAACTAGCGACGAGCGGCGACGTAGATGAGTCGAAAAGCCGACAATGAGCCAAGTAATATAGCTTTTCAGACCATCCACATGCGCAAAAGTTTATAGAGCATGTCTCATGCAATATGCAAGACACTGCATTTGGCCTCTGCACTCGGTGCAATGGCCTGCTCAGATTCAAGTATTCTCTTGAGTGCACGAAGAGTAATTGCGATACATAGAGGTTGATTGAGGGTATCTCTTCTGCAATCTGGCGGTTTGTCGGCGGGGCCTGCAGGCTCTCAGAGTTAGGCGCGGGAAGAAAGGGAGCAGTGTGAGCGTAGCAGAAGAAGTAATTCAGGCCTCATGAGCCTAGTCTTGATAGTTTATAGCCCCGAGCGAAGGACGGTGCAGATGTACAACCAGTATGCCTCAGCGCCCCATACGCATGTAGTAACTTTATTCGGTTTCAAAATGAGAGCTCTCTTAACTATTCACAGAAAAGTGGTATCAAGATTATGACGTGAGGTGTCGTCGAAGAAATGCCTAAGAAAACTCTATAGATAAGACCTTTTCCTTCATTGAAACTCTTTGCAAATTGAGATCCTATTCTTCCATTGAGCTTCGACTGTGTGAGACTTCGAGTTACTATGAATGCCTAGATAGAGGACATCGATAGCATCTCGAAGTCTTACACATGGGTGCCGACAGCGAAGTCCTTAATTTACGAGGAAAGTGCTTCAGTCTGTGTCGCGGTGCGACCACTCCGATATCGATGTGAGAGACCGCAAACCCCGGGTTGGATATATTTCAAGTAATGATGCGTTGACCTTCCAGATCGCATCGGGGCAGGTCTTCATGGCCGCCAGTATAACGTCCTTGTCCAGCTCCCATAATGGCGAGGGGTGTCCCACGAAAGTCACAATTTGTGTACACGCAGCCAGCAGAACCGGCTTTAATGCATTAAGTGATTGGTTTCTCTGACCTCGCATGAAAAAGCCCCAGTTGTATTGGACTCGAAACCGCGCGGGTTGAACTGTCGCCAAGCGTTATCGCTAGTGAAGACAGTAGTGAAGCTAGGCATACGAGCGTTTGGAGTAATCAATTGTGTCAGGCTGGATGAACTGCTGAACAGAGGAGAGAACATTGGTACCGTACTTGCGTACCGAAGGTGTCATGAGACAGTGTTAGTTGTACGTTGTATTTAGGCACGAGACTAGTTCAAGCAGAAGTAGTTCTAACTTGGAACAATCAGCACAGAACTCTAGTCTAACGGATCAATATATTTGCCGGCGTTTCTTGGTTCAAGTTTATCTCCAACCTCAATCACTCGTTTATCTTTTCCTTAGTTTCCTTGTGCCTGTACTCAAGTGTCTGTGCATGTGTCTCATAACAGTGCTAAATTGTTTAGAAAAAGGCAATACTAGACTTTCAGACTCTGCCAATTGCCATCTCTTCACGCGACATGGGTGGTGGCATGCATGCTCTGTTTCAGCCTGCAGTTAGTCATCTCGGAAATTGTCTGAGGTTCCGTCTTGGCAATGCGGCTCAAAATTGTTGAAAGGGGTTATTTATAGAAAACAAGGGGCGGGCCTTGCTGTTCTTTGCGGTTAGAGGCCAAACAACCAAGGCTGAGATTTGATCACTGCGCCATTCAGTGTTCTATATTTACATAGCAATGTAAAACATGCGGCAAGACGCGTCCTAATGAGGTCCATAGACCGTCGAATAGGTGGGCATTAATAGCTAGGAAGCTTGCACATGCATATTATTGAGTGAATACCTCAAATAGGTAAAAAGTAAAAATGGCATAAGACAAACATAAATTAAAGTTCAAGGAAATAGTCTCGGCATTGATATTTTCTCTTATCGATACTTGTTTCATATGACGCCTGGGTTAGTACTGGCAGAAGTCTAATGCAATGTCTGGCGGAAATCTAGCAAGTGGGCCATCAGTGTTGGGCAAATTTCAAAATTAGTGCTAAAATCAGGCCATTTATTCAACTTGGGACAGCAAAAACCCCAGGGGCATCATGCGCACCCCTGGCTCCCTCACTTGCATCAACTGGGATTGTTATATAATCCCTTGCCGAATCCCCCTGCTACTTAAAAAGCCGTTGACACAGAGGGTCCCTTGAAGATAGCATGAGCGAGAACAGGTTTCCGCCTAATCAGCGGCAAAAAAAGAACGTTAGGTTCCCCGAAGACTCGTCTCTGAGTCAAAGTCGCGACGCGTCATCCTCAGAAGCCGAGGACGAGCCAGACTACTTTTCATACCCCTCGAGGGCGCGCCAGGACTCGATCGCGACGGAGGATGAGGAAGAGGATGGTGACGATGCGACCGAGTTCCGCCAGCAAACGCGCACCAACACGTTACAGAACCGCCTCAGCGTCCCTGGCTTCAGCGTGACCCCTCCCCCCGAGACGGCCTTGGGCTCTTCAGGTATGGGTCTTCAAGGGCTTGGGGATCTTGGAAACTCTGGTGGCCTTGCTCCTGGCGCCCAATCACATGAAGACAACGACCCACTTAACGATGAGTACACGCACAGACGCAAAGTGCTGCTGGACTCCTTAACCCCTGAGCAGCTACGAATGGTTCAACAAACGAGCCATTCTGTGCCCGACAGTCCCGCAACCCCGCATACTCCCAATGAAGGTTCTGGTAACAACAGCGGTGGCGCAATGGAAGGCGCGATCCCCCTGAAAACGCTCGTGAGTGGTGTAGAGCAGCGTCTCGAGCAGCTTCAGCAGGAGCAACAGAACCCCGCGGGGTCGTCTGAGTCTCAGAAACCACAGGAAAACTCGAGTGATCGCACGCTCAAAGATGATGATCCCGAGAAGGACCTCAAGTCCGTCACAAGCCCCGATACCACTCGTCTCCAGGCTGAGGAGATCGCGCGACAACTAGTCAAAGCGCATGGTCTCAATGGCGGTGCATCAACCCCAACATCAAATGACGGATTTATCCAAAACCCCGGGTACCTGGAGAAAGCTGTTGGGTTTGATAATGAAGCAGAGGTGAATCCCGAGGATGCGGAAACCAGGGAGAATAACGCTGGTATGGAGATGGAAGTGGGCGGTAAACTTGCAGATGAGGAGTTGCCCCCTGAGCGTGTCCGTGAAGGTATTTTAGGGTCAATCCTACGTCTCTATGCCGAGAGAGAGGCTGACGCCAAGTCCACCATGTCAATGTCTACAAGCGGCATGACTCCTCTCACAACCCCGGGTGGATCTCCACTACAATCTCCCTCAGTTACACCCCCTCCTTTGTCTCGCACTGGTTCCAGTCGTGACAGTCTGCCGACCATGGGCAATCAAGCTAAACGTAAAAGTGGAGGCCTGCGCCCCCCTACATTTATGCGTACGCATTCCTCAGAAGATATTTTGGGACGAAACTTGAAGGGCCGGCGTCAATGGCATGACAAGGAGAAGAAACACAAGACCGGCGCTGCATCTGCTGGCCTCGCATCACTGGCAGCCTCCACCTTTGGCGGTTCCAGCCCAGTCCCCGACGATAGCTCTGAGATGCGCAAAGAGAAGAAAAAGAAAGGATTTTTGCCGGTCAATCCCACCGAGCATTACGCGAAACAAGCGGCCAAACGCAAACGGCGTGCCAAGCTCGAGGCAGAACAAGCACGTATTACAATTCACATTGCCGATGTTTTGCAGCGACAGCGGTTTATTTTGCGGTTTGGTCGTGCCCTCATGCTCTTCGGTGCCCCTTCGCATCGTCTGGAAGAATATCTCCGTGTAACTGCCCGCACTCTCGAGATCGACGCCCAATTTCTGTACATGCCCGGCTGTATGCTTGTTTCATTTGGTGATGCCACTACACATACATCCGAAACCAAGCTACTCAGGGTCACTCAAGGTCTCAACCTCACAAAACTCGATCAAACACATCTTATTTTCAAGGAGGTCGTACATGGCATTATGGAGATCGAGGAGGCAGGAACTCATATTGACAACTTGCTGCAGAGTAAAAATCTTTACCCTGCATGGGCTTCTATCCTTTTCTTTGGTCTGGGAACTGGGTTTCTCTGTATTTTTGCATTCGGAGGATGGTGGACTGACCTTCCCATTGCGGCGCTCATGGGCGGTCTTGTTGGGTTTTTGCAGATCTGGGTTGCACCTCGCTCAGATCTTTACGCCAACGTTTTCGAGGTGTCGGCATCTGTCCTCATCTCGTTTTTGGGCCGCGCATTTGGCTCTATCCACCCCTCCAAACCTATATTCTGTTTCGGCGCTATTGTTCAGGGTTCCTTGGCGTTAATTCTCCCTGGCTATATCATTCTCTGCGGATCGCTAGAATTACAATCTAAGAATCTAGTCGCCGGCGCCGTTAGAATGTTCTACGCCATTATTTATTCCACATTCCTGTCATTTGGCATTACATTGGGCAGCGCCATTTTTGGCTGGATCGATGGCTCCGCGGTGGCAAGAACCGACTGCTGGGCTCATACCCCCATTGATGACAAGTTCAAGATCCTTTTCGTACCTCTAAGTGCCACTTTCCTGTCGCTTGTTAACCAAGCTAGTCCCCGGCAGCTCCCCACTATGGTTTTTATCGCTTGTTGCGGTTACACAGTACTATATTTCGTGCAGAACAAGATTGCAAACGCTTCATCTTTCACCTCGGCGTTGGGAGCCCTGACTATTGGTTTATTGGGCAATCTCTACTCGCGCGTTGGCCATGGCCTCGCCTTTGCCGCTATGCTTCCTGGGATTTTCGTCATTGTGCCATCTGGTGTTGCCGCGCAAGGTTCGCTTATCGCGGGTCTCAATCTTGCTGAGACAATCACGAATCGCACCAATCATTCGGGCGCGGCCGCACCCGCCGCTGATACTAGCGGTAGCACAGTAAATGATTTGGGCGGTACAATGACCGAAGTCGCTGTTGGAATCACCGTGGGACTGTTTGTAGCAACACTGGTTGTTTATCCACTGGGTACTGGTACGAAAAGATCAGGTCTCTTCACATTTTAAATGCATTCCCCTTATACACACATCTGATACTTCTATCATTGCATTCAACTTTGCATATACCTTCATTATGTAGATTAACAGAAACGTTTTTGTAACATTACTACCAGGCTCTAACTAGACATAGTTTAATACATGAACCACTTTTGGTCGTTGCAAATTGGCAAAAATTAATCGCGACAAAATTAAGAAGCATTAACCACGGTGCAAAAATGACAAAGACGAGATTCGAACTCGCGCATCCGAAGATACCAGGGAATTTCGATTTAAGCTGAGCCTAAACCTGGCGCCTTAAACCACTCGGCCACTTTGCCTGATTACTAAATTCGCGTTTCAGCGAGATCGCCAGCCAAGATAGTCGTCGCTCTGTGGCCCGTGAACCTGCCTTGATCTACTGTCCGAAAAAAAATTTTTTTTGGTCGTTTTTTTTTCGACGTTTTTATGAGCCTTTCTTGGGTCCACTAGCTTCTTTGGCTATTAAGAAATAGGTATTAGCGGTTGTTTTGCGGCATTGTGGCGTATATGTAGAGTTGAAAAGGTTAGAGTGCATGCGGTTGTCATGCGGGGTATGTAGGACGTACGACCTAGTAAAATCGCGACCGCGAGGATATGGTGGTAAAAGATAAATCAGCTACAGTAGTAGCAATGGGCCTTTGCGCCGGGTAGCCATTCAATTTTTTTTTTTCGTAAAATTACTAGTAGCCGCTAACTAGGCATATATTTCTATATACTCTCTGGGATTACACGGCCAGCAATAATAGTCCGTTTTAGTAGTTTCTATACAGCTCCCATCTCAGTTCTATTTTTTTATTTTCCGTAAAATTACTACTAGACAAGCCATGTATACATGGCGACGCATGTTGTCCACCAAGTGTGAAGGAGTGGCCCATTGGTCGCCTGAATTCCTAGAGAGTACGAACGCAACGTACAAGAGCCACTGCTGCCCTATGTGCAGAGTGGAGACAAACCCGGACACAGTACATCATGTGATGTTTGAGTGCACCTTTGTGCAGCGCCTGGAGGTCATGTCCTTCACTTCAGCGCGGTGGGCGCTGAGTTCTTCGGCGACTTTGGCGTACTCGGCCTCCATGTGGGTGATCTTCTCGTGCATGTTGGCGACAATTCTGACCAAGCCGTTGACCTGGCCGCACTGCAGGCGCAGCTGAGAGTCGTGTAGCTGGAGCTTCTTAGCGTTATGGAGAGACACTAGGCCGAGAGACTATACGCACCAGTACACTAACTGGATAGAGTTGTATCAAGGCTATAGAGATCTCAAGAAAGAAGAGCCGCGCACGAGATGGCATGAAGAGATGCCCAGCCCGAAGCCGCGTCGGCGACGCTGTCCTCAGAGGAGGAATAGGACGCACGGGCAGCCTGTATAGCACTATCTCACACACATAAACACTTTAACAAAGAGATACTCGCCAGTTCGAGCTGCTATTTTACCCAAAAAAAAAAAGGGGGGGGGGGGGGCGGGGG
>JAKIRU010000115.1:0-10434 GCA_022577715.1 Wickerhamiella alocasiicola
AGCTTGAGGTTGACATTTTCGAGCTGATTTTTGAGCTATGAAAACCCGAGTATACGGATCAATTGGTCAGATAAAGTTGTACACCGAGCTACCTCTACAATTTAAGTGGACTCCAGAGCTATAATTATGTGGCTGATTTGTGGCAAACCTAACGACGCTAGAATTCGCGGTCGGCTACATTTCGCGATTTCATCGATTTCGGCCATAGAGAAAACCAGGTAGATAGCGAGAGTATTCAGGCAAAATGAGTAGGATATGTCCACTTTTTATGCGATACAGCCAACGAGAGCATATGTTTTTGTCATGTTGTATAGGTGAAATTCTGGAGTCCTACATAAATAGCTAAGTTCCAGAGCTTTTCAGTAGCCTACTAGACAATTTCTTCAACTGGTTAATTACTACTTTATATATTTGCTGAATATACCTTCAAAATTCTTGTTCGATGAGATCACCATCCTCCAGAGTTCCACAAACGCAAGAGCGCAATAGATCTGACGTCATGCAGGACCAAGTACCTATTTAGGCAAGTTCAAATGCATGCAGATACTTGCATAGATGTGGCATCGCAGTTGCCGCTAACATTGACAGCTTATACCTATACTCTTCGAGAATGGTTGAGCTGCGTCGTTGAATTTAGTGTTTGATAAGAAACTATATAAAGATTATAGGTGAGTCAATAATTCCTCAAGCCTGATTGTAGCTAATAGTGGCACGCCAGAATCACCGCTAGAGCTAAATATCGCGATTTCATCAAAATCGGCCATATAAGAAACTGACTACATATCGTGGTTTATTGGTTCAAAAGAGTGCGATGTATGTACTTTGCGCCGTGTATCGACCACTAAGGCCACTTTGCTGCCATGATCCATCCGTCTATCCGGCCACTCCTAACCCACGATGGTTGCACTGTCGTCAAAAGGGCAGACGTTCATTCTATCTCTCACTCCTAACATACACTGTGCGTATTTTATTGGCTTTTTGATCCCAAAGAGCCCGTTTGCGGTACGTATTGGTCATATGCTACGAATACCTGTCCATGCTAGCCTATATGATAGAAAAGACGAAGCCATGGCGAGGCTGTAGAAGAGAAATGCACCCAAGCCACACCAGCAACATACCAACTAAACTTGTCAAGACAATACTGTTTGCACTAAAACCATCTATTGAGGCAGTTTTAGGCACATTTACGAATTTACACTGGTCCTACTTTTACCATGCACCCGGCCGCATTGAGACTTCAAAGGTGGTTGCATTGGTGTCAAATGCTGATACATACAACAATCTATCCATCCTACCATTCACTAAATATCTGAAGAAACGTAACTGGACTTTGAGGACTAAAGATGTCGCGGCCGGGCTGAAAACATGAAATAAGCTTAACAGTCCAGCAGAGCCAGGCATCACGAAAATAACGCAGAGTTTTGTAGAACCACTGCATACATCCAAAGGGTACTCTCAACCTACAGTAATATATTGTTCGCTGTGACAGGCACTGGCGATTGCCAAACTTCGCCTCCTGTGTTATAGTATCACATGTCCCCTCATTCTCGACTACCTACATGCTCCTGCTCTCAAATGTCATGGCTTTGGCTTCAGCAGCAGTGATTGTACCATTCACCAGATATAGACTGATGAAGCGTGGTTCAAACCCTGTTTCTCTAGAGGCCAATGGGATTGGTCTATACGCCAACTTCTCACTAGGTGGGCAAGTACTGCGCTCCCAAATTGACACTGGATCATCGGATATATGGGTTGCAGAAGTCAATAGCTGTCAGAAGACAGTGCATAGCTCATGTGGCTCTACTTATAATCCCAGGCTTTCCAGTAGCTTCAGCATGAATAGGTCGGATCCCTTCTTGATTTCTTATGCAGATAGGACTGGAGCTCAAGGATTCTATGCTCAAGAAACTCTAGAAATTGGAGGTTCAATGGTCACAGGAGCTAACTTTGCTCTCGCGACCAGAGCATCCGCAGATTCTGTGTTTGGTATTGGCTTGCCAGCTGGGGAGGCGATAGTTCAGGAATCACAGGCGATGGGAAAACAGCGATTGCCTTATGATAACTTGCCTATGCAAATGAAGTATCAAGGCATTATACACACAGCTGCCTACTCTGTCTGGCTAGGTCAGCCAGGGACTCTCGACGGTGAGCTCAACTTCGGTGGAATCGATCATTCAAAGTACACTGGTGACCTTATCACCTTCCCTATAGAGTACGAGTCAGTAAAATTGAATGCTGATGGTACAGCTCAAATTCTCAAAGATCGAGCCACTTTGCTTGTACTTGTAAATAAACTGGCCATTGAGGTCGATGGAAAAATTCAGACCATCATGGAGGGGAATATCCCCGCACTACTCGATACTGGTTCAACAATCTCTCATTTTCCAGAGAGTATTATAGATGTATTCAGTCAGATATTTGGCGTGTCCTCCACCGATGAAACAATGTCCTGTGGTGTACCAGATGGCGATTTGGTTATCTCTATTCGGGGCGAAGACTTCCAATTTCCACTTAAAACATTTTCAAGCCCGGTATATAATGGAGAAGGTCAGGAACTGGCTTTGACCGAGGGCTATCTTGTTTGCAATACTGGCTTTCAGGCAGATTCGAGTGCTGCTTTTTTGTCCTTTGGGGATAACATATTGCGGGCTCTTTACTTGGTCTATGACTTTGATCACATGGAAATCTCTCTGGCACAAGTTGCTACCTCTAGTAATGAGCAAGTTGAGGATATACTGAGCACTATTCCTCGAGCACGCCAAGCTAAAGACTATTCTACGTCGTTCTCCAAATACAGCATAAGCGTCGTCAGTGAGGCTACTTTGAGTTTTACAGAGTCGTATATAACCTCGATTGATGGAGATGGTGCTTCTCGTACTATCATGTCACCTAAAGCCCCAAATATCTTCACGGGCGTACCCCTTGGCATCACAGGGTTGGGTGGTCTACAGACCGGACTGTTATCTCCAGGCAGCCATACGAAGACTGCGGATGTGGCGTCTACAATAAGCTCTATGTCTGCCGATAAAAAGTGGGATGGTAGTTCTATTTCAAACTCCGGTTCGACGCTATCTACCTCTGCAAACATGGCCAGAAAGAGCATATCTGCACTGACTGCCGCTGCTATTGCTGCATTTTTGCTTTAATTCTATTGAATTAAGTCTATCACAGTGTGCTTTCATACTATTTAAGCTGGCGGAGGCCTCACAGGATTCTCCGGAACTGACATGATTGCGCCTCTGAGTTCCCGGCCCTGAGTTGGTTCATAACTTAAGTCTTCTAGAATACATACTATTTAATATACGGCATGATTGCCCATAGAAATCGCAGCCGCATAACCGCTTCCTGTACAGGGCAGCGACTATTCGTTTTTCTCTACTTTTGGCTGTCTTTATAGTATAGATCACACGTATCTCACAGGTTCAGCTCAAATCCATACCGTCTTCAAACTCATTCCGTGCTGCAATATGTGCGTCTCTTTCCTGCTGTGTACCACCCTTTTGCTCCTTGGCATCGTTGGTATCTTCATCAATGTGCTCCTCCTCGGCGTCACGCGGAACCTCCTGTTGCTGCACAGAGGGGGCGAATTTGGTGCGCTCGAGGTTCTGAAGTACTTGAGAAAGAATTTTGTTCAAATATTCGGGACTGTTTGCATTTACCATGTTACTTGGTCGTACCTCCAGTCTGTAATCAGGACCATAGTACTCATAGTAATCATTGTACGGGAGTTCGGCATCCATTTCCTTTCCAGCACACACACCGGTCTCATATGCCCAGGTACGAGCTACATTACGCATGGTGTAGCCACCTCCTCCGACTACAAGCATAGGGATACCAAAAGACTTGACGTACTGGACGCATTTAGAGTGACCAAACATTGATAAGTTGAAGCAGCCAAGGCGGTCTCCAGAAAGAGAATCGCCACCACATTGCAAAACAACAGCGCCAGGTTGGTACCAGTCCATGATGGCCTTGATAACGGGCTGGAAAACCGAGTGGTAAGTAGTGTCATCGATACCGTCACGCAAAGGGAAATTGACGGCGTGATACTTACCCTTGGCTACGCCAATATCTCTGAGTTCACCAGTTCCTGGGAAGAACTCACCATATTTGTGGAAAGAGCACGTCATAACACGGTCGCTTGTGTAGAAGGCCTCTTCGACGCCATCACCATGGTGTACATCGATATCAATGTAAAGAACACGCTGGTGGTAACGAAGAAGCTCAATAATACCAAGGGCAATATCGTTGAGGTAGCAAAAACCCGAAGCTTCAGACTTTTTGGCATGGTGCAGACCACCAGCCCAGTTCACAGCAATGTCGCATTTCTCGCGGTTCAGGCGGGCAGCACCTTCCATACTTCCACCACCAGAGATTCCACAAAACTCGAAAAGACCATCGTAGACGGGGCAATCATCTCCAACATTGAACTTGACTTGCTCTTTGGCAAATTGCTCCATATTATCGGGAGTGACACGTGAGAGGAAATCAACGTACTCGTCGGTATGAAACTGGCACATCTCTTGTTTTGTGGCCGGTTTGGCTCTATAAATTTCCATATCTTTGTAGAGGCCGTAGTTCATAATGAGCGAGTGAGCCATCCGGATACGGTGAGGTTTCATTGGGTGTCCTGTACCGTAGGCATAATTGCCTACGTCCGAATCGTAGAAATACGCCACTCGCTTTTTGTCCTGCGGCTTTATTTCCAGTGGAGCGAAAGCTTCGGAAATCATGGTAGATGGAGGAAGCTGGGTGGGGGCTCTTGAGGGGGTGTTGGAGATGTCGGCACAGGATTGGGAAGTGCGTGGCGAATCTGCGAGTAGCAGCTAAAAAGTGCGAAATTTAGATATATAAATATGCCATCGAGCTCAAGATGCTTCTGTATGCCATTAGCAATTGATTCGGTATGCCGGGCTTCTCTCTGAGTACATTTTGTTCCGAGTATACTGCCATTGTGCCAGCGGGATTCACTCCAGCGCTGGAGGTGAAGAGCGGGCTTAAAAAGTGTACTTTACCCGGGAACTAAAACAGCTTTTAGTTAAATAAGTGGTGACACTATTGTCGCACTTTTTCACGTAGTGCAGCCTGTCCTGGTGTTAATGCATCCTGGTGCAGCTCTACCATAATTGAGCTCTGCAAAATTGTGATAGTAACTACAGCTATATTACCCCTTCCAAACATAAGTGCAGAACATGCAACCATGGAGTCACATTGTTACGGAGTTAGCTGCTCAACTACGGAGCTGTTTATCTATGCAAGCCCAGCCATGTGTGAGAAAGAAGCTGAAAGTTGAAAAAAGAAGCTGAAAATATATGTCTGAAGGGGTCGCAACGATATGAGTGACTTCGTGGTCATCGCTCTGCCTCCAATATGTAGGTCACAGTGCCTGGTCATGTCTGGCATCACCGTCGCGAAGAGGTTCAGCAAAGTGATAGCACTGCATTCCCGCTACTTCTATCCTCAGTGTGTATTTTTTTATTGCTACATCACGCCTATTCTGCGCCGAGAGATTCTCTATTCCAACGTGCATATGCAGTCGTGAAGTGCAGCATGCGACGGGTCGCGCCTAACTCCCGTTTAGGAGGTGTCGCAACCACAGGTCAGATGTATTTACCTTGTCTACTGTTTCTATCTTTTGGTCTAGTGAGCCTCCAAGCGTTGTAACTAAACAGCTTTATATGGTTCAACTTAACTAAAGGCGCCTAGCTAAAGACGCTTCTACATTAGCCGCTAAACACAGTCCCATCGAGATGCAGTAAGAGCCGCCTTACCAATTTTACCGTTGCGCTATAAATTCCAGTCGATTTAGCGCCCTTTCCCATAAGTTCTGTGCCCTGAACGCTCTAAGACATGGGCAGTCATGGTTGCCCGCTGCCGGCAGCATATTTGCATCACAATGGAAAAGCGACGAATTGTCTCTAAAAACAAATTCCTAGGTCCCGGTTAGCTTGAAGTTTCGTGATATTGTGTAAGGAAGAGCCGTTAAAAGTAGAGGCATGGCGGCGCATCTTGATGAGGTAGGGAGCTCCCGCCCAATGAGCATAATTGACCTGATCCGAGTAATAAAATAGGTGTTTTACGCAGTTTCATAGTATCCGCACCAATCTTATATAAAGAAACTTCTTTTACGGGGTACTTGCCTGTGGACTTTAATTTGGCCATATACCAGACGGGTATATAAAATTGCACACATTTAGGCACACAAATATGGCCAATGCCTCAAACTTGCAAATTTATGTAGATAGAGAGGTTACCAGTAATACTCCACCCCACCAGGCTCCATGTACAGTTTTCTGCAGGCATGTCAGTCTACGCATCTATTTTAAACCGCCAGGATCGAGCCTAAGCACAAAAGCCACTAGCTGAGGTTACAAGACTATCGTTATTTGAGATTGAACTTTAGACCGGAGCTGTGTTGATACCTCTAAGTACATCAAGTAGGCTAGTCAAACGTAGACTGGCTTGCACAGGGACACTAGACCACGCCGCAGATGAAGGGAAATGCACCCCACAGTACAACAGAAGTTGCACTGTCATGTGTGCATCCTCAATGTAGCTGGAGGACATGGCAATGAGCAAGACGCAAGTACCTGGGCTTTTATAGATTATGCTGTCAATGAATGTATCACTATAATGGTTTTATGATCTACAGAGCAGGACCACAGTAGTCATATAAGCAGCCATATATGCAGCCATATATGCAGCCATATATGCATCCATTATTGCATTATTATTCCGGCCATTGCGGCTCAGGTTGTCTAAAGGCATCATGTAGCATGCGACATCATTAAAGGGTTAGGAGTGGTCGCATCGCTGTAAGATGGGAGAAAGTCCTAATGATCTTTCCGTTGTACCATATAGAGCATGAAGCACGAAGCGCTGTTACAGTTTAGAGCACATAGAGTATACTAATATCTCCATTATCTATCATACCGAGTTCAGAAATCAATGGGAAGTTGAGGCCCGCGCATTTGACACACAAGAAAGAGTATTTATGGAGATAAGAGGGAGGCAGCTTATATGTGCACAAAGCGGCACTTGACCAATCTCAACGAGTTTCTGTGTAAACTCTCAGATACGTCTTGCAACAAGGTCAGTGTGGCCAAAATCAGCTGCGCATGTTACGCATCAAAGCATCACAAAGACTTCTTTTGTAGTAGGAAACTGTATTTAAGCTCAAATATTTGCCCGAAGGTGCTATGCGCTACTACCAGTCAACTTATAACTCAAAGCTGTCCAGTATCTCTAGCTGGTATCATGAGGGTCGATGCACTCAATACCTAGAACTTAATCACAGGAACGCCATCTATGTAACATTGATTGTCCGCATTAGGCTTCATAGCAGGCGCAAGACGTTGTCATCCGAGGTTTGTATTACATGCGGTCACGACTGTATGAAACACCAGCGCATTGTGCCGGGCACATTAAACTAGGATATACTATATAGAAGCATAGAAATACGACCCAATGCGAATGGTATCTGCATAATACATAGGTCGAAACACACTGGTGGCGGTGGTAAATATCCATACATAGTGGTAGCATATGCATGCAGCCACCCAAACCCTCGCGAAATGGTCGCATCGGTTTCATAAGACCAAATTGCCTTCAATTCTTTCCATCATACCATTCAATTACTTCATATAAGGGTCCAGTTACACTTATGATACGGGCACAGGATTTAATTGAGAGCTTCGGGCTGGGTTAGCCTCTGTCCTACTCTGAGAGCAAATAGTCCATTGTCTCTATTATTTCGGTCCGTTGCTTAAACTGGCAGTGACCGGAATGAGTACGCAGTCGAACCTGTGCATTTTACAATCATGGAAGATATTAACAAAAGCACCTCGAAGCAAAGCTTAAAACTATACCTAGACTTTAAGTGCAACCCGTACGTCTTGGCAGCTTCAGTGGGCAAGTCAATACACCGATTTGTTTTTATGTTGCAGAGGTAAGCAGAAAGGGGGGAGGTTTTACCCCAGAAGATGAGTGTTGGATGCTCACCTATCCGTATATCTTCCACAGTGTCGATCTGACCGTGGCAGTGAGAGCAGTAGCATTTTACATAGAACTTTCAGACGGGAAGAATTTGCATAACACCAGAGCTAGTAGTAGAACGTAACAGGTATTAGAAACATAGGCACGTGTAGTTTTAGGCCTTCTTTTTCAGGATACAGTGCACACTTATCCACGCAGGCTCATGCGCTCACTACTGTAAGGCGAGCGACTATGGCACATTCAGAAACGCCTTTCAGAGACCGAGGAAGTCACAAATCAAAACTAATTGCCACAATTATAGGAAATTCTACCCCAATGCCGTCGTGATGCAACACATTTGAGTACATGCACAGTGATAAGAACTGGAGAAAACTACTGAAATCAGGTTGAGCAGAAAGAATTAGGTATTATATATCAGTGTCTGAAGCAATAATTTGTATTACTCTATAGTAATTATCCAAGAGCTTCTTGATAGTCCAGATTCTACACACATGTCGCTTGAAGCTGCAGCAGAAACACTGTCAGGGGGCGAGAATTCTTGAACATTAAAAAGTCGAAATTCGGAGCCTAGAGCTGTAGAAATAGAATGATGACACAAAAACAATATATGTAGAGTGCAAAATTTGTGACCCTGGCTGCCTATTATAGACGTTTTATTGACCCTATTGGATCCTCATTGACGTGTGAAACTCACCTGAAGGGTCAAAATCGCGATACATGCAAAAATGAGCTACACAAGAACTAAGACCACAGGTGTGTTAGTTGATCAAAATAACACATATTGAGCTGAAGTCACGCAGTGCATTGCCCTCCAGTCACAAGCTGCCAGTTGCCCGCAGATACCATGCACTACCCCGACAGCTCTTCTTAGAGCAAATTTGAGCTATAGAGAAACTAATCGCACATTTGAGATAATTGAATAATATGAGTATTGTTCGCCCGAAATCCAGCGTCGACACCCGCCCCAAGCATATCACCAGGGCCCTGAGATGGGCGTTCTGACTAGCTGGTGCAGCATAAATCCATTTGCGAAATGAGATATGACGAAACTAATTACATATTTGAGTTCCTTGAACCAAATGCTGGCTATATATTCCCTCGGAATTTGTAACAGGACCGCGGTTCGTCCTGCAGTTGAACCGGAGACATCAGGTGCTCGAGTTGAGACATTTCTCGAAACGCTCTAGAAATCATTTTTTCGTCGATTTTGAGCTATGGGGATTCTGACAACATATTCGAGCTCCTTGAACCAAATGATGGCTGATTGGCTTTTTAGTTTCCACGTTATGAGGGCAATTAGCCTTGCAGTTAACACCAAAAAACATTTTTTCGTCGATTTTGAGCTATGGGGATTCTAACCACATATTTGAGCCCTTTGAACCAAATGCTGGCTGATTGGCTTTTTAGTTCTCAACTTATAAGCGCGGTTGGTCCTGTAATTGAATCTGGGGTATCAGCTGCTTGAGATACGCTATCTCTCGAAACGCTCTAGAAATCATTTTTTCGTCGATTTTGAGCTATGGGGATTCTGACCACATATTCGAGCTCTTTGAACCAAATACTGGCTAATTATCCCCTTGGTTTTCGTAACAGGGCCGCGGTTTGTCTTGTAGTTGAACCTGAGGCATCAGCTGCCCGGTTGTGCTCTGTCTCGAAACGCTCTAGAAAATCAAAATTTCATCGATTTTGAGCTATAATGATTCTGACCACATGTTTGAGTTAATTCAGTAAAATGACCGCGTAATGTAAAAAGAATAGCGCCTAAACCCCGTTATTTGCTTGCCAAATGGCATCGCTGGGGACTGGGACCTTGGTGTCTGAATCGCTGGGGTAAGATAAAAATCATTTTGTAGGCTAAATTGAGCTATGGGCAATCTAATTACATATTGTAGCTAAATAGGCTAAATAACAGCTGAGTGAGGAAAACCTAGCACCCAAAACGGATTATTTGCTCGTCAAATACGATCGCGGGGACCAGGGGTTTGCTGGGAACTGCTTTTTTCAGCTTAAATCGAGCTATGGAGCAACTAATTACACATTTGAGGTAGGTATGTGATATTACAACGTATTATCGACTCAATTTGGCCAAAAACCTCTAAAAATCATACTAAATCGTAGCTTTGTTGTGCCCACATGTTGTATGAGCACATATCCGAATAATGGATTTAGCTGAAAAAAGAATTCACCAGAACCTAGACTTGTATTTTAAATTCTAATTTAACTGAACAACAAATCCATGATCTAAAACGACTTCTTGCATATTTTTGACTAAGCGAATGGAGCATTTTGATTGGTCAATTTCAATTCAAAAAAGGGTGATTCGCTCAGCTTGCAGGTGATGTGATAGGCTTTTATCAGCCAGCATTTGGCTCAAGGAGCTCAAATATGAGGTTAGAATCCCCATAGCTCAAAATCGACGAAAAAATGTTTTTTGGTGTT
>JAKIRU010000116.1:0-10233 GCA_022577715.1 Wickerhamiella alocasiicola
GAAAGGCTCTTATACTCGGTTTGGGGCTAATAAAATCTAAATAAAAAGATGTAGTATGAAACTATGAACAAAAAAAAATCTATATTACGTACTGTAGTCACGTGACACCGCGCTTACTAATATAAAAACAAAGAAAATAAATGTAGAATTATGTCCATTTAAATGGTTTCTTTTGATTTGACAGGAAACAAGAACTATTTACGGCATTCTTATCCCCTGAATAGTACTAGCAAGTTGCCAGCCCAGAGGAACGACCTGATTCAGAGTCATGATAAATGCATTTTATATATAAGATAGTACGCATTCTTCTCGCATTATGCTACAACATTTAGTATATTTGACCTTCTTGTAGTGTCCACGTGCAGCAATAGCTGAGCATGCTTGCATCCCAATACTAACTATCTCTCAAAATCACTGTGGTGATAGCTTAAATAGCCTATACCACGCATTTTTTGAACACATTGTGCTTGAATTATTGCTGTCAGGTAGCTTGTGCTGCCTCTTTATGATAGCTCAATAGCAATTACGGTCCCTGGCGCCGTCCAGGTCACTGAAACGGCTTTAAAAGGTAGTAGCTCGACTACTTCCCACATTTTGCCTCTTTCTAACACTTTTTTGTATATCCAAGACAAACCAAGTGCCTGAGTGATTATTTTTTTCGCCGCTTTCGCCATTACGACGCTCCAGCATAGGACTCCTTAACGGATCTGTATGAAAAGAGAGACAAGTTGGAAAGAGAGCTCTCTTCTTTTTCTGCAGTATGAGATGGCTGTTTGTAAACATCAGCTTTGGCTTCGGCTGATGCTCCCGCCGCATGAGCGATAGTAGCCACATCAATTACTCTTGCATTTTAAATAAGCGTTAGATGTTCAGAAGAAATATGGAGATACAGTACATCACCATTTGTGTATTTTGGCGATAATCCATACTTAGCGACCATTGGAGGGTTCAATGAGGCTCACATATTGCTCCCACGTGCAGCAGTACTTCCAGAACGACAACTCGTCCAAAACTCCCAACCAAGCTGGTGAGAAAGTCTCACAAAGACCTCGCGCAACCTTTCCATTGATTGGAGAAACACATTTCAAGTATTACTATCTTGCCTCGGTAACTCGTGGTCCATAGACACAGTGTCAATCTACAGGCAATATCTAAATTCGGGGTTCTCGAAGTCTGTGAGGTCCGCAAACTCTGCATTAACTATACCTTCTGGGAGTTTCTTGTTCTGTTTGTCTCTCTTCTTATTCTCATAGAGGTTAATGAAAGTTAACATCAAGTACAGAACGAGCATTGCAGCTGCACAGGCAGCCATAGATACTTTCGCCGTTGTGTACGATGGTTGCTCGCTTTCTTTGAAAGTCTGGGGGCCTATTAAATTACCCACACAGAAGCCGATTAGAAGGGTGGCACTGCTGATCGATTTTTTAGTTGTCCCCGCGGTGTTGGAGCTAATACACGAAAGAATTGCTGTGTAATTGATAATCTGGCACCAGTTGAAAAGAAAAAGGCCTGCGAGTTGACCCGATGTTGATGGACACCATGCAACTAGCGCAAGACTCATCAACTCGAAGACATTCATTAAATTCGCCCAGAAAAGAATGCGATACTGCGGGAAGATGTATAGAGATAGAAGTGTCGTTAGCGTAGGACCACCCCAGATGACTGCACCATTGGCAATGCCGAGAAGCAGAGATTCTCGATCATCATAACCCAGCGTTGTGTATAGAATATTTGAGAAGTTGGACACGCCACCATTTGGAACATCAGATAAAAGAGTAATAGCGAAATGAATATAAGTTCTAGGGTCAATAAACGCCTCTTTGACTTGATTCCATTTTATCTTGTGTGAGCCATAACCTTGCTTATTATCGCGAATACGCTCCACTTGCTGATGACGCTCGTCTTCGCTGAGAAACCAAGCCTGAGAGGGATAATCTGGGATGTGAAGATAGAAAATGAGCCCTAGAAGTATTGTTATAAGCCCAAGAATGATAAAAAGTATTCTCCAAGCTGGTAGTCCGTAACTATCTTTGTGAATAAAAAGACCATACGCAATGGCACTACCAAGCATTTGCCCAACACCGTTAAATGCGAACCAGAGGGAAACACGACTAAACTGTTCTTCGCGTTTGTACCATTGGCTGGTTAAGAGCAAGAATGATGGGGTGATTGCGCCTTCAAGGGCTCCAAGAATCACTCGAGTACTGATGTATCCCGCATAGCTCTGTGAGGCGGCGCTACAGGCAAGGGTCAGCCCCCAGAGCATCACAAATATACCCGTGGTTTTCGCAAGAGGGAATCGCTGGACCGCTAAAGATACCGGTAGCTCAAATATCAGATATCCTAGGTAGAACGAGCTACCAACCCAGCTGTACATGTTGCCTCTCATACCAAGATCAGGAATCAATCCCATAATGGATGCGCTGGAATTGGACGTTTTGTCCATGTACTGAAGAGCATATACACATGCCATAACTGTACAAACGTATATATCTGCCTTTCTCCGGAGTTTTTTGTTGCTTTTCTCATCGACCGTAACGCCGTCTTTAACAAACTTAATGGCCTCATCCTCTTCAACAATGTCAACTAATTGTCCATCATCCAGCTCAGTTACCTCAATACGACCCAGTCTTGACTCCTCTTTTTTGGTCGAGTCCTGACTTGCTTGGTCTTTTATCATGACGATAAGCTGCAACCGAGGAAAATATGCAAGTATAGGGGTGGACGGATAGCAAAATATTCGGTTCTACACCAAAAAAGAAGCCGTTAAATCTAATGTATCTCACTACTAATATACTTTTGTAAATTTAGAAGGCAATTTTGACTTCCCTTGGCGCTGATAGCGTGTTATCAAATGTGCATATGCATGTAATATGCAGGTACGGCTCATCGCTTTTCGTGCTTAAACCTTTCTCAGTACTGTTAGGCGCTGATAAAAGTAATATTGTGTAGTCTCTCAGCATGTCTTCAATATCACTACTACAACTGTTCCTCAGAATACCAGTAGAGGGATGCCAGAGCTCAGAAAGAAACGCAGATCGCATGAGTCATTTCAAAATTGCGGGACTTGAATGTGACATTCCCTTTACGGTTAACAAGTCGACACTCTCACATTTACTTGTTTACAACGAACATGTCGCCACAAGCGTTAGGCAGGTGAGAAGCAGTTTTATTGTGGACGCATAAAGAGCGTCTTCGCTTATGATAAGGTTAAGATACCGTGACCATGCCATATGGTGCTGTTGATGGTAATTCTTATGCCTTTCGTGCACTTTACTGATCTAATGGATCCACCCCACACCCATGGCGCAAAAGAGAGCCGAAAAGTTGTGATAATCAAGTACACCCTTTGGGGTCCAGTATGAATGCTTCAGAGTGATACTCAAAGCTAGTTTTGTTAAATCTTGGATAATCTCACCCTTGTCATTCTTATAGCAGTAGTATGCACCATTTCAAAGCAGGGATACGTGCCACCATCTAATGTCGGAATTTCTGTAGCCTTTAACCTCGTCAAAAGGTTTGATCGTCTGAAATCCGGAAATATAAGTCCCCATTTGTTTCCTTTTTGTACCGGCCCGGGTGGATAGATGCAATCCGCACGGGAGTTGCGTCATGCATAATGGCGTCATAGTATATTCTCGGTAACGAAGCGAGAGAAACAAGTTCCCTTTGCGCATTAAAAAGACTATTCAAGCTGAATCGGATCTCCCCGGCTATAATTAACGATTTTTATGGCCTCATCGAACCTCTCGGTCCCCAACCCCACAAACTGCTGCATTTGTAATTGCCTCGGTAGACGGGCCAGGCATGATCTAAGACCCCAAGTATATATTGGAGCGTTAACGCACAGCGTCTGAAAAGCTCAATGAAGGCCACTATTCAAGACAAATACGGAAACCCTGAGGATGTCCTCTATGCCGGTGAGGCACCCATTCCTGAACCCAAAGCTGGCCAAATCTTGATCAAGACTGGATACTCGGTAATTCATAACCACAACATTTCTACTACTCGAGGAACTTACGGAATCAAGCCTGACTTGCCCTATATTGGCGGCACTGAGGGCGCAGGTGTCGTTGAAAAAGTGGGTGAAGGTGTGACCAATGTCAAGGTCGGTCAACGAGTTGCGGTAGCCCTATCAATCACTGGAACTTGGGCTGAGTACTTCCTCGCCAATGCAGCAACTGCAGTGCCTGTGCCTGATTCCATAGATGACAAGACTGCAGCCCAAATCACCTCTATGCCCCTTTCAGCCTATGCTTTACTTGACAAACTAGCAGTGAAGGAGGGCGACTGCTTCATCTACAATGGTGCTAATGGTCTAGTTGGTATCGTTTTAGCTTATCTTGCTAAAGCCAAAGGTATCAAAATGATCAAGGTTGTTCGCCGCGACACTGCAAAGCAGTATTTGGAAAAGCTAGGCTTTGACTCCATTGTAGTCACCTCCGACAAAAACTGGGTTGAAAAGGCCAAAGAACTGTCTGGGGAAGTCCCAGTTATTGCTGCAGTTGACAACGTGGGTGGCAGTGAGGGTGCAGACTTGTTGGAGATCCTTTCCCCTAAGGGTCAGCTCGTTATCTTTGGTTGTCTATCTGGAGAGCCCATTCCCAGTAGCTCCAGACAGTTTATCTTTTATGACAAGACAATCTCTGGTTTCTGGGCGAAGACTGCGTTCGAGCAATTGCCCAGAGAGACGCTCGCTGGCTACCAAATTGACATCATCAAGCTGGTTGCTTCGGGTCAGATCAAGCTCCCAGAGGGAGGTGTTTATGGGTTTGAAGACGCAAAGGAGGCTGCAAAAGCTTCCATCACCTCTAAAGAGGGTAAGATTTTGTTTAAAGCGTAGTGTCTATCACTTAAGACTACTCGCAAGTCCATGGAGGCTGTCAAGTAAATTTGCCTATTTAGACTTATCCTTACATAGAAAGTATCTGTTATAGTAAGCGGTGCGTCAACGATTACCCTTGTAGTGGTTAGATCTAGCACTCTGCCAATTACTTTGTCTGCAGGTACTCTCGCAACAATGCGTGCGGTAACTAGAAGCTGGCTTAGTGAGAGTTCAGTAGGTTCATAAATGTATGCTCTTCCTTGAATACAAAAGCTCATTGCCTCACTCAAGCCCCGGCCGGGGCCTTTCCACGTCTATACTCTCACGTTGGCTTCCAGACCAATTGAGAAGTCCAGTCTGGACATGACAGTAAAAACTAAGTTAGAGCATAAAGTGCAACCCAGCATCATGATGTCTCTGAAGTCGCTCAGTTTTCAAACATTTCAATTTCAGGTCCGAGATTTGACGACCACCTAACAGCCACATACTTTTGCTCAGCCAGTGGCGTTACCGGATTTTTTCAATGCTTCGAAACTTCGTTAGAACAACGTCTTTGAGGGCGTTCGCGCGGGCCCCTCGTATTTATAAATGCTTTAATAGCACCTTGAGTACCCTCTCAGACACAGAAGCCAACATCCAGACTGGAAGACCGATCCCCATCAACGTCTCTTCTCTCGAGTTCGCCCCTCTTAAACACGAGCCCAAGTACGGAGATAAAGTGGGCGAGATTATTTTAGCTTCATTTGCCACAAAGGATCTCGATTTGTTTAGCGATTTCATGATGAGAGCAGCATTTTACTTGGGCATCCCTGCTAAGGGTCCGGCCCCTTTGCCGCGTAAAACCAAGCGCTGGACTGTTATTCGTAGTCCCTTCGTTCACGCAAAATCAAAAGAAAACTTTGAGCGTATCACCTACCGCCGCTGTATCCAACTTTTTGATACTAATATGGAGACCACTGAGGTGTTACTTAGCGTTGCCAACAAGTACGCTGTTCCTGGTGTCGGTGTCAAGGCAAATCTTTGGAATAATGAGAGTATTGAGGCTGTTCAGAAACTCGATGTTCCTCTCCACTCTGATATCGAGAACCCCATCGCCGTGAATAAGGTCAACTTGGATGCTCTGGACGGAGAAGTGGCTCAAAAGGTTCTTGAATTCCTTAAGGACCCCGCATTTGGCATGGTAGATAATCCTGAAGTTCAAGCGAAGGCTGACGAGGCCGAAAAATCCAAAAACTAGTCACGACGATAACTAAACATGTATATACATAAAAGCCCAAATAAGGATGTTCGGATTACGGTTATTACTATAAAATAGTACGGTTGAACTAACTGCTACCAATGTCAGTAAATTTATAAGTTCGCAACGCTTCTGGCGCGATCTAGAGCGATGTCACACATAGCATTGAACGCAGTATATTTCTCATGTTCGATATCGCCTCTGTCAATCCTCGCTCTCATATCCTTCATTATCACACTACGAGGACGACCAGCAACAAATACAACGTACCTGAGTCCAGGAAACTTGTCTTCGTACTCTTTATTCAAAGATGCGAGCTGCTTAGCTTCTTCCTCAGAGGCAGCTTTCAGGGACTCCTGTTCTTTTTGACTCAGGGTGGAATCAACTTTTTTAGCACCAAGACGAGGATGTGCGGCAATAATCTCTGGAATCCTCTTGTCATTCGGAGTCTTGAGTAGTTCCATCAACAATGTTCGAACCTCCTCGATAAGAGATTGCCATGAGGTGGCCTCTTTTTGCAGCACTGGTTGAATGTATTCCACAAGTGTTTCACAGGGCTCAAATAACAAGCCAATGGCTTTCTTCTGTTCGGTTTTTGGCAATCTGTGCAGCTCGTTGGCAGGAATCATGAGTAAGGACGGCGTACTCCGAGCAGGCGTAACATGAGCTGGCACATGCAAAGACAATCTAAGTACCGGCACTGGCGGCTAGAACTCGAAAATCTGACAGAATATCTATTTCAGACTTAATGTACATACACACTCGCAGTTTTATAGTGAATACACGGACTGACAAATTCATCATCGATCAGTGGCTATCCAAGTCACGGCCAACATCCTTGTCACCGCGTCCCGAAAGGTTCACAATGATGGTTTGGTTCTTGTCTTTGAAAAGCTTCGCAGCCAAAGCAATGGCATGAGAAGACTCGATGGCAGGAGTGATACCCTCTGTACGAGAGAGTAGGTTGTAGGCCGCGATAGCTTCATCATCAGTAATGGGATGATACTGCGCTCTATTGTTGGTTTTGAGATAAGCGTGCTGGGGAGAAATACCAGGGTAATCTAGGCCCGCAGCAATGGAGTGAGATGGGATGGATTCACCGTTCTCATCGACGAGACAAAATGAGTGTGTTCCTTGGAAAGTAGTGGGCTTTCCAAAGCTCAAAGTTGCAGCCGTGTTGGGGAAAGACCCAGATCCACCGCCCTCTGCACCATGCAGAGACACGTTTTTGTCGTCAATGAACGCTGAGAAGAGGCCAATAGCATTCGAGCCACCACCAATGCAAGCGACAACTGCATCAGGAAGTCGATTTTCTTTTTCCAGGAACTGAGCTTTTGCTTCAACACCGATAACACTCTGAAAGTATCCAACCATTTTTGGGTACGGATGAGGGCCAACGTGAGATCCCAGCAGGTAATAGGAGTCGGGATGCTCAACATAGTACATAAGAGCTGCATCAACAGCGTCTTTAAGGGTTCCGGCACCCAGAGATGTAGTAACAATCTCTGCGCCGAGGAGCTCCATCCGTTTGACATTTAGAGCTTGTCTGTCTGCATCAACTTTACCCATGAACACCTTGCACTTGATACCCAATAGGGCACAAGCTGTAGCTGTAGCGACACCGTGCTGGCCAGCACCAGTTTCAGCAAGAATTTCTTTCGCTCCCATCTGCTTCGCCAACAGGATCTGGCCAATACAGTTGTTAATCTTGTGAGAGCCCGTGTGGTTCAGATCCTCTCTTTTGAGATAGATCTTCGAGCCAACATGTTTGCTCAAGTTGCGTGCATAATACAATGAGCTAGGGCGACCAATGTAATCCCGTAAAATACTCTTAAATTCGCTTTGGAACTCGTCTGTCTCGACGTGGCTGTCGAAAAACTCAGCAAGCTTTTTGAGCTGCTGCTCCAATACGGGAGGGACAAACGAGCCACCAAAGTCGCCATATTTTCCATCATACTGGAGCATACTTTTATTAGCCTCTACTTCTATCATTTGAGGTAAAGAGTGGGAGAAGTGCTGGAGCCATTATAAATGCATGATCCTGCATAACCTTTCATCCGTTGGAAATGCACGCAGTGTACACACAGAAAGGTTAGATGCTGAAAACAGGTAGTGTGTTCGCTCCGAATCTCGAGTTTATTAAAACGTTACCTTACACGACTTTACGACTTGCGAGGGTATCTTCGCCGGCGCGGAGCTCGCCCTAACCCATATCGTGGGGTAAACTTATGAGTCACTTCGTTCTACTGCCACATCAGCAGATCATAGTTTAGTACTGATAGCAAAATCAGACCCACTGAATAGCTTGCTTTACTTTCTGGAGTCCACGTTTCCAAGCATGGAAATGACGTCGACTGCCACTACGACCATCGAGTTTTAGGAGACGATTTGAAAGAGTTATCAGATTATTATCCTCTGAGCTCCCATAGCATAGACATCTAGTAAAAGTGTTACTTGATCTTCGCCAACTTGGGCTCGAGTGCCCGCTGCTATCGATACACCTTTACCTTGATGCGGCAAATTGTGGCAAACCAAAAATGCAAATTGGCTAAATTTCGCGATTTAGCCGATTTTGGCCCTAGAAGAATCTAGCTATGAAGCCGGATTAGTCGGTTAAAATGATTAGGATCCGCTGTACTCTCGCCCGAACCCAGCCATTGTAACATGAGATAGTGTTATATTGTCGTATCGATGCATGGTGCAGGAGTCATGCACGAACAATATCTAGAATTTAGTACACGAAAGCTAAAAGCCTAGAGAAACACTGCAAATGTCTGTGCTTTACTGACTATTTGTTGACTTTATATCCATATTACTAGTGTATCTATACCAGTTAGTGATAATAAGCTCCACTGTCTGGTTGCCTAGACGACTGCATCCCATGTGTAGCCACCTCAGTTAACATAAAAGAGACCAGCTAGTACCTGTATTCAATCCTTCCAACCACTGAACACTAAGCTCCAATAACTATTAGACATACTATTAAAGCTCACTCACTGTCTTTTCCTCTTAGCGTATCTTCGTTTCACATCTGGGTTAGGGCCTCTTCACACTAGATGCGTCTTATCTATTCAGATCGCATAGGAAGATACATCGATTCTAGTTTCATGAATGTGTTCAAACAATAAAACATTGTAGTCCTGTAGCGTTTTACAGTCCCAACTCCAGCGCAATTCTGTCCCCCCCGTGGACCTGGCCACGGCACTTCCACCAACTGATGCGCTGCATCGCCAAAAACGATTTTTCACCAAAAATCGAGCTGTAGCGATTCTAATCTCATAAATAAGTTCAGACAATAAAATCTCGTAGTACAGTAGCAATTTTCAGTCTAAACTTCATCGAAATCTTGCGTGAACCTGACACCGCCCTTTCATCCATTGCAGTAGATGAGCTGCTGGGCCAGAAAAGGCCAGAAAAACAATATTTACCCAAAATTGAGCTACGGCAAATCTGTTTTGATAAATGAGTTCAGATTAAAAAATATCGTAGAACTGTGCATCTTTCAGTCGAAAGCCCATCGCAATTGACCCTCAGTGGACATCCCCTGGCCCTTCACTGATGAGCTGCTCGCCCAAAAAAACAGTTTTCACCCAAAATCGAGCTATGGCGATTCTATTTTGATAAATGAGTTCAGATTAAAATATGTCGTAGTTCAGTAGCAATATTGGGCCAAATTCCATCGCAATTTACCCTCAGTGAACATCCCCTAGCCGTAAGGCGCGGATGGGCTGTTCTACCAAGAAAACATTTTTTACCCAAAAATGAGCTATGGCGATTCTAATTTGATATATGAGTTCAGATTAAAAAATGTCGTAGAATTATACATTTTTTAGTCCAAATCACATCGCGATCGGCCCTGATGGGCTGTTCTACCAAAAAAACAATATTTACCCAAAAATGAGCTATGGCGATTCTATCTTGATACTAAGGTTCAGTTTATGAAATTTCGAAGATCAGTTGTGATTTTTAGCCCAAATTCCATCACAATCGGCCCTCAGTGTACCTCTCCGGCCCTTCACTCACAGAGCTGCTCTGCCAAAAAACAAATTTGACCCGAAATCGAGCTATGGTGGTTCTAACTTGACAAATGAGTTCAGCTCTTATGTATAAAAGCCCTGTAATTAGCATCCACAGTATCTGTTTGCTTGCGCTAGTGAATATCTTCATCCTT